>NW_026509314.1:0-13346 GCF_026875155.1 Cherax quadricarinatus
GTCCCCCCATCTCCCTGTCCTCCAGAGCGTCAGGTTGTTTTCCCCTTAACCTCTCCTCGTAGGACATACCCTTAGCCTGGGACTAGTTTTGTTGAAAACCTTTGCACTTTTTTAGTTTCTTTACGTGTTTTGGCTGGGTGTGGGTTCCAAACTGGTGCGCATACTCCAAAAGGGGCCCCCTAAACACACGGTGTACAGGGTCTGAATGATTCCTTATTAAGATGTGGAATGCTGTTCTAGGTTTGTAGGCCCCCATATGCTGCAGCATTTTTTTTGGGTTTGATGTGCGTTCGGGAATGTGCCTGGTGTGTGTGGGGTTGTGTGTGTGTGTGTGGTTGCCGGGCCGAATATGTAAAAACTTGCGTTTGACTTAAATAGCAACGTTCATCTTGCCATAAAAGGCAAGAGCAATTTGTGTTGCAATTTTTCGCAAAAATTGTTTAAACCAAAAACCCAAAAATATATTTCGCTGTGTTTGTTTATTTTTAAAATTATGTAAATTATCAAAATTATTTTAGTTGGATTAGGTTAATTAAAATTGCGCTTATAATAGGTTTGGGGTAAGTTTTCAAAGGGTTCTTTTGGTACAAATTATAAAATTTTACATTAACATTAATGAAAAAAAATTATCTTAAATTTTAAAAGGAAAAAATTTTCCCGAAAGGATTTAAATTTTAATTAATTTTGCTAACTGCCAGTTTACTAATGGCACAAAAAACACACACAAACCCCCAACACACACACCCCAAAATAGGTCCTCTGCCCCCCCCCACACCACAGACCCCCCCCCTACGCAACCCCCATGGGCCCCTCCCGGGACTGCCCCCCCTAACCCCCCCTTTCTTCCAGCCCACGTTGTAAAAAAAGAAGTTGAAGGTTTTGTCGTGAACACGGTTGGAATAACGAATAAATGTGGGTGGCATGAATGAACAAGGAGATGTCCTAGAACATAGCGTCACAGAAAGAAAACCCACTGGGACAATAACGGGCAGTCTCCCCCCGGATACAGATCCTGAGGAAGGATAAAAGGGGGTGACTGCTAATTAAAAGCCGGTGGGGTTATCAAGAAAAAAAGGGAAAAGGACGAGTTGGGGAAAAAGGGGTACATATTGGTACAATTCAGTCGGGGACAAAAGGTAGTCATTGCAGTGATGTTTTAACCCCCACAGAACTGCGGGGAGGCCAAGAGGGGAATTGATGAGTGCAACAGACAATGGTGGCACACTGGTGAGGTGGCAGAAGGGTCACTCGAGTTGAGAAAAGTTATGGTTATGGGCGGATTCAACCACAGGGAGTTTAAATTGGGGAAAACGGGAGTCACATGGGGGTCCGAAACTGGGACCAAGTGAGAATGTGTACTGGCAAACCTCATCACCAACTGTTGGGCCCTCCCCAGAGAGACGAGGGGGGTTTAACCAGCAAGACGGGCCCTTGTGTTCCCTGAGTAGTCAGACATTGAGGACATACTTATAAAAGGCTCCTTGGAGTAGTGCCCACGTGGTTTGAGTTTTAAAATACACCGTGGAGCTACAAGTGGAGAGGGTAACGGGCAGAAAGGGAAAAAGCCAAACTATAATAGGGGGGACTACAAGGTATGATAACCTTCTTGCAGGGTTCAGTGGGACCGAGAGTGGTGGGGAAAATCGGGTTAAAAGAAATGAGGGGGCTAATAACAACAAAATGCAAGGAGGCAGAGGAAAAAAAATTTTTTTCCAAGGGTAAGAAAATAATGGGAAGAAAAGAAAGAGCCCCTTGGGTTTTCCCGAAGGTGTAGCAAGGCAAAAAAATAAGTGCTCTGAGAATGGAAAAAAAATAAGAAGGCAAAGGACTCGGAAAATAAAGGATTAGTCCCCGAGCCAAAAACGAGTATGCACAGTAAGGAGGGGGGCCAGGGCAGTACGAAACGAATAGCATCGAAAGCAAAATGCCCGGAAAATGCATTACAGCCACTCAGGGGAAGACAACAGTCAAGGACCAGGTAATCAGACTGGGAAAAGAAAGGTGGGGGAGCTCACAAGAAAAGACAAGAAAAATGGGGGGCTCAAATGAGATTTCGGAAAGTATTTAAGTGGGCTGAAAAAGACATGGGAAGACAAAAAAAGTGGGGTACTCAACAAGGGATAACCAAAAAGTGTTTTATGAATTACACACAATGAGGAGGAGGTTGAAAGAAAGCTCTAGATGACGTTGATACCCCAAAGGGGGTGGGACCGAAACATCTCTCCTAGGTCCCTTTGGAGGGGCAGAGACACTGTGTGTGCCACTAACCAAAAATCTTCAACACTTCCCTTGAAATGGGCAACACCCGAAGTATGGAAGATGGCAAATGTAGTCCCCCTTTTAAGAAAGGAGACAGAAAAAGCGCACTAAACTATTTACCAGGTCAGGGCGTGTATAGTATGCAAAAACAGAGAGTGATTATCAGGGGAGTGGTGGGCACCTGGGTGGAACAAGTTATAAACGACGCCTGCACGGTTCATGATAGGCAAAAACCTGTATCACAAACCCACTAGGTTTTATGACAAAGTAACTGGTAAGGAATGGGGGGAGGGGTGGGTTGATTCATTTTCTTTGGGCTCAAGAAAGGCCCTTTGACCGTTCCCCAAAAAGTTGTACAGAAGCTGAGGATAGGCTCATTAAACAGGAAGGGCACTGCAATGGATCAGAGAATACCTAACAGAGAGGCAACAGCAAGTCATGGTCCGTGATGAGGTATCACAGTGGGCGCCTGTGACGAGTGGGGTCCCACAGGGGTCAGTCCTGGGACCAGCTCTATTCTTGGTATATGTAAATGACATGACGGAAGGGATAGACTCAGAAGTGTCCCTGTTTGCAGATGATGTGAAGTTAATTAGGAGAATTAAATCAGATGCGGACCAGACAGGTCTACAAAGAAACCTGGACAGGCTGGATGCGTGCTCCAGCAACTGGCTCCTAGAATTTAATCCCGCCAAATGCAAAGTCATGAAGATCGGAGAAGGGCAAAGAAGACTGCAGACAGAGTATAGGCTAGGAGGCCAAAGACCGCAAACCTCGCTCAAGGAGAAAGATCTAGGAGTGAGAATAATACCGAGTATGTCGCCAGAAGCACACATTAACCAGATAACTGCTGCAGCATTTGGTACCTCAGTAAGGAATCGTTCAAGACTTTATACACTGTGTACATCAGGCCCATACTGGAGTATGCAACACCAGTTTGGAACCCACACCTCGTCAAACAACAAGAAATCACAGAAAGTGCAAAGGTTTGCAACAAGGCTGGTTCCAGGGCTAAGGGGAATGTCCTACGAAGAAAGGTTAAGGGAAATCGGTCTGACGACACAGGAGAACAGGAAGGTCAGGGGAGACATGATAACGACATACAAAATATTGCGTGGAATAGACAATGTGGACAGAGACATGATGTTCCAGAGAGAGGACACAGTAACAAGGGGTCACAATTGGAAGCTGAAGACTCAGATGAGTCAAAGGGATGTTAGGAAGTATTTCTTCAGCTACAGAGTTGTTAGGAAGTGGAATAGTCTGGCAAGCGATGTAGTGGGGGCAGGAACCATACATAGTTTTAAGACGAGGTATGATAAAGCTCATAGAGCAGGGAGAGAGAGAACCCAGTAGCGGTCGGTGAAGAGGCGGGGCCAGGAGCTGAGTCTCGACCCCTGCAACCACAATTAGATGAGTACACACACACACACACACACACCACCACCACACCACACACACACACACACACACACCCCCCACACAACACAAACCCAAAACAGGCGTTTGACACAGTTCCACACAAGAGATTGGTGCAAAAACTGGAGGACCAAGCAGGGATAACAGGGAAGGCACTACAATGGATCAGGGAATACTTGTCAGGAAGACAGCAGCGAGTCATGGTACGTGGCGAGGTGTCAGAGTGGGCACCTGTGACCAGCGGGGTCCTACAGGGGTCAGTCCTAGGACCAGTGCTGTTTCTGGTATTTGTGAACGACATGACGGAAGGAATAGACTCTGAGGTGTCCCTGTTTGCAGATGACGTGAAGTTGATGGGAAGAATTCACTCGATCGAAGGCCAGGCAGAACTACAAAGGGATCTGGACAGGCTGCAGACCTGGTCCAGCAATTGGCTCCTGGAGTTCAATCCCACCAAGTGCAAAGTCATGAAGATTGGGGAAGGAGAAAGAAGACCGCAGACGGAGTACAGTTTAGGGGGCCAGAGACTACAAACCTCACTCAAGGAAAAAGATCTTGGGGTGAGTATAACACCAGGCACATCTCCTGAAGCGCACATCAATCAAATAACTGCTGCAGCATATGGGCGCCTAGCAAACCTCAGAACAGCATTCCGACATCTTAATAAGGAATCGTTCAGGACCCTGTACACCGTGTACGTTAGGCCCATATTGGAGTATGCGGCACCAGTTTGGAACCACACCTAGCCAAGCACGTAAAGAAAACTAGAGAAAGTGCAAAGGTTTGCAACAAGACTAGTCCCAGAGCTAAGAGGTATGTCCTATGAGGAGAGGTTAAGGGAAATCAACCTGACGACACTGGAGGACAGGAGAGATAGGGGGGACATGATAACGACTTACAAAATACTGAGAGGAATTGACAAGGTGGACAAGACAGGATGTTCCAGAGACTGGACACAGTAACAAGGGGACACAGTTGGAAGTTGAAGACACAGATGAATCAAAGGGATGTTAGGAAGTATTTCTTCAGCCACAGAGTAGTCAGGAAGTGGAATAGTTTGGGAAGCGATGTAGTGGAGTCAGGATCCATACATAGCTTAAGAGAGGTACGATAAAGCTCATGGTTCAGGGAGAGTGACCTAGTAGCGACCAGTGAAGAGGCGGGGCCAGGAGCTTGGACTCGACCCCTGCAACCTCAACTAGGTGAGTACAACTAGGTGAGTACACACACAGTAGGGGCCCCGCTTTACGGCATTTCGCCTTGCGTTGTTGCACTAATACAGTGACTTCAAATTATGATCAAAACTTGCTATTCTAATACAGTGCGCCCCACCCGGTTTGTTTACATTCTCCGTGAGGACATCTCTATTATGTCTGGAAACTCCAAAATTTCAAGTGTTGTAAGGGGCGGTATGAGGGGCGCGGCGCGCAGGCGAATTTTTTTCGAAAAATTATGAAATTGAGTTATTCATATAGAAAAATAGGTTAACTCTTTGACAACACAATGGTACCAGAATCAATGTTCAACGCGTTTTAACGGGAAATTATAGTTTTATTCGGTATGGGGGACGGCGGTGGGTTGGGTAGCGCGTTGTTAAAACCCATATTTTTTTTGGAAATTTTTCCTTTTTTTTTCTCGCTATTTCTTGCATTATTCTTTTAATATAATATTGACTTTTTGGGCATCATAAAAAAGTAGGCGGAGCTTATGTGACTTCCAGTCAATCAGGAACCATTGGGAAAACCGTGTTTTTCCGCCCCAGAAAGAGCCAGGAGAAACCCACTTCATTGTTACGCTTTTCAATTAGGGCTTATTTATCTATCAAAATTGTCAATCAATAAAATAAACTTATAAAAAAAAAAAAAAAACAGTTATTACTCTAAACCAGTGGTTCCCAAACTGGGGGAAAATTACCCCCTGGGGGTAATTTTAAACCCATTTTTGGGGGGTAATGGAGGGGAAACGAAAAAAAGTTATGAATTTTTGAAATCAAAAACAAAGCGGTACCCGGATGAATTATTGTTAAAATTTGTCTTGTTATAAAGTTTTTTAAAATAAAAAACCCCCTTATAAATAATAAAAAGTTAAACCCAAAAAACAATAAACATCAAAAAACTAATAACGTTTAGAAAAAGAAATATATAGCTAGTGTGTGGAACCCAAAATTTTTTTTGAAAGTATGCTTCGGGGCAAAAATCACTCAGAAGCCCCGACGACCTGTCCCGTCGCGTACTCACTTCCGAGGTGCTCTATTTACACTGTCGTTTACTGTGGCATCAGCCCAGGTAGCATAAATGGGATGTATGTGATGCCCTGTGCGTATATGTTAGATTTCCCCCCGTTACTGTGAATTTGGAGCTATATTAATTTTATATTTTAATGTATGTGTGGTTTTTTACGTTTTTAATGGTTTTGCTAGGTTTTGGGAGTATGCGAGGTGTATAGTTCACGTTTGCCCTACATATCAATAATAAAACATTTTGTGAAAGGGGTTAAAATGTTTATGTGGGATGGTTTAAAATTGGGTAACAAGCTGAAAAGTTTGGGAACCCCGCTCTAAATGAAATTTAAATAGGCCAAATATGGCGGAAATCCCCCAGCAAAAATTCGATATTAAATTGTTACCCCCCGTTTATTTTTGTTTTTTCTTTTGGGCTTCAATAAGAGAAAACGGTATTTTGAAGAGGAAACTACAGTAGAACACCAGTTTACTAAGGAAAACACCGAAACAGCGCGATTTTCGCGGAAAAAAAAAATCGAGACGGCGTTCGAGGCCAATATCCCGGAAGTAACTTATTCACTTATTTCTCTTTCCTACGGCTTTATTAATTAAGTGGAATAATATTCACAGAAATTGTAAAATAATGATTGTTCTTAATTTTAATGATGGACTTTTGGAAATATTCCAAATATTTTGAGATTTATGTGGGAGTAAAGGGCAGATTTTTTTTTGCAAAAGTCTAAGAACTAGCAAACTTTATTTTTTTGTGGAATAAAGATAAGATATCTAGAGTAAAGGCGTTGTATTTATAAATTCGTATTAAACATTGTTGTCCTGGGCACTCAAGTGCCCAAATAACCTTAGCTCGTGCCATATAGGACTACGATCCTGCCACAGGATATTTTCAGTAAATCGTTCTTTTTTCAGTTGTTGTTTGAGATATCTTACTGACAAATATTTAGAGTAAATAGTGTAAATAAATCGTCTTGTGCACCAACAATGAAAGAAATCTGACGGTAAAAAAAAAATTAGTTGTTATACTGCCCCTTAAAGTTATCTTATTCTTATATTTTATATGTACTCTGACAATTATATGTACTCTGACAATTATATGTACTCTGACAATTATATGTACTCTGACAATTATATGTACTCTGACAATTATATGTACTCTGACAATTATACTTACGTGTATCTGTACCTAAATATATTAATAATAATACGTAATCTATTGGGCGTATTAAATGTCGTACATTACGCTAATATAGACATTTCCATTAATCCATCTATGATATTTTTTCAAAATTATGTAATAAACGCGCAAAGTAACATAAAAACATGATAAAACACACTACAGTAGAATAAATTAAGATTAATGTGAGATGTGGTAGCCAGGCAACTTGTAGGACTTGTGGTAGCCAGGCAACTTGTGTAGGACTTGTGGTAGCCAGGCAACTTGTAGGACTTGTGGTAGCCAGGCAACTTGTAGGACTTGTGGTAGCCAGGCAACTTGTGGGACTTGTGGTAGCCAGGCAACTTGTAGGACTTGTGTAGCCGCACTTTGTGGGACTTGGTGGTAGCCAGGCAACTTGTGGGACTTGTGGTAGCCAGGCAACTTGTGGGACTTGTGGTAGCCAGGCAACTTGTAGGACTTGTGGTAGCCAGGCAACTTGTGGACTTGTGGTTACCAGGGCAACTTTGTAGGACTTTGTGGTAGCCGAGGCAACTTGGTGGGAACTTGTGTAGCCAGGCAACTTGTAGGACTTGTGTAGCCAGGCAACTTGTAGATTGTGTTAGCCAGGCAACTTGGTAGGACTTGTGGTAGCCAGGCAACTTGTAGGACTTGGGTAGCCAGCAACTTGTGGGACTTGTGGTAGCCAGGCAACTTGGTAGGACTTGTGGTAGCCAGGCAACTTGTAGGACTTTGTGGTAGCCAGGCAACTTGTGGGACTTGTGGTAGCCTGGCAACTTGGTAGGACTTGTGGTAGCCATGCAAACTTGTAGGAACTTGTGGTAGCCAGGCAACATGTAGGACTTGTGTAGCCAGGCAACTTGTAGACTTGTGTAGCCAGGCAACTTGTAGGAACTTTGTGGTAGCCAGGCAACTTTGTAGGACTTGTGGTAGCCAGGCAAACTTGTAAGGACTTGCGGTAGCCAGGCAACTTGGTGGGGACTTGTATGGTAAGCCAGGCAACTTGTGGGACTTGTGGTCGCCAGGCAAACTTGTAGGACTTGTGGTAGCCAGGCAACTTGTGGGACTTGTGGTAGCCAGGCAACCTGTAGGACTTGTTGGTAGCCAGGCAACTTGTTGGGACTTGGTGTGTAGCCAGGCAACATGTGGGACTTGTGGTACCAGGCAACTTGTAGGACTTGTGGTAGCCAGGTCAATTGTAGGACTTGTGGTAGCGCAGGCGCCAAACTTGTGGACTTGGGTAGCCAGGCAACTTGTGGGACTTGTGGTAGCCAGGCAGACTTGGTAGGACTGTGGTAGCCAGCAACTTGTAGGACTTGTGGTAGCCGGCAACTTGTGGGACCTTGTGTAAGCCAGGCAACTTGTAGGACTGTGGTAGCCAGGCAACTTGTGGGACTGTGTAGCAGCCAACTTGTGGATTGTGGCAGCCAGGCAAACTTGTGGGACTTGTGTCCAGCAACTTGTAGGACTTTTGTTGGTTTAGCCAGGGCAAACATGTGGGCTTGTGGTACCAGGCAACTTGTTGGGACTTGTGGTAGCCAGCAATCTTGTAGGACCTTGTGGTAGCCAGGCACTTGGTTGGACTTGTGGTAGCCAGGCAACTTGTGGGACTTGTGGTAAGCCGGCAACTTGTGGACTTGTGGTAGCCAGGCAACTTGCGGGACTTGAGGTAGCCAGGCAACATTTGTGGGAACTTGTGTAAGCCAGCAACTTTGTGGACGGTGGTAGCCGGCAACTTGTTAGGACTGTGGTAGTCAGGGCAACTTGTAGGAACTTGTGGTAGCCAGCAACTTGCATAGGACTTGTGGTAGCCCAGGCCAACTTGTGGGACTTTGTGGTAGACAGGCAACTTGGTGGGACTTGTGTACCAGGCAACTTGTTAGGACTTGTGTAGCCAGGCAATCTTGTGGGACTTGTGGAGCCAGGCAACTTTGTGGGACTTGTGGTAAGCCAGGCAACTTGTGGACTTTGTGTAAGCCAGGCAACTGTGGACTTGTGGTAAGCCAGGCAACTTGTAGGACTTGTGGTACCAGGCAACTTGTGGGACTTGTGGTAAGCCAGGCAACTTGTGGACTTGTGGTAGCCAGGGCAACTTGTAAGGACTTGTTGTGGTAGCCAGGCAACTTGTGGGACTTGTGGTAGCCAGGCAACTTGTGGTGACTTGTGGTTGCCAGGCAACTTGTGGACTTGTGTAGCCATGCACCTGTTGGTACTTGTGGTAGCCAGCAACTTGTGGGACTTGTGGTAGCCAGGCAACTTGTGGACTTGTGGTAGCCAGGCAACATTGTAAGACTTGTGGTAGCCAGGCAACTTGTAGACTTGTGTGTAGCCAGGCCAACTTGTAGACTTGTGGTAGCCAGCACTTGGAGGGACTGTGTAGCCAGGCAACTTGTGACCTTGTGGTAGCCAGCAACTTTAGGACTTGTGGTAAGCCAGGCAACTTGTGGGACTTTTGTGGTAGCCAGGCCAACTGTTGTGGGAACTGTGGTAGCCAGGCAACTTGTGGGACTTGAGGTAGCCAGGCAACTTGTGGGACTTTGTGTAGCCAGGCAACTTGTGGGACTTGTGGTAGCCAGGCAAACTTGTGGGTGGGACTTCTGTGGTAGCCAGGCAACTTGTGGACTTGTGGTGAGCCAGGCAACTTGTGGGACTTGTGGTAGCCAGCAACTTGTGGGGACTTGTGGTAGCAGGCAATTTAGGACTTGTGGTAGCCAGCAAATTGTGGGACTTGTGTGGTAGCCAGGCAACTTTGTGGGACTTGTGGTAGCCAGGCGACTTGTAGGACTTGTGGTAGAAGGCAACTTGTAGACTTGTGGTAGCCAAGGCAACTTGTGGGACTTGTGGTAGCCGGCAACTTGTGGGACTTGTGGTAGCCAGGCCCAACTTGTGGGACCTTGTGGTAGCCAGGCAAACTTTGTGGGACTTGTTGTGGTAGCCAGGCAACTTGTGGACTTGTGGGTAGTCAGGCAAATTGTGGACTTGTGGTAGCCCGGCAACTTTGTGGGGACTTGTGGTAGCCAGGCAACTTGTGGGACTTTGTGGTAGCCAGGCAACTTGTAGGACTTGTGGTAGCCAGCAACTTGTAGGACTGTGGTAGCCAAGGCAAATTGTGACTTGTGGTAGCCAGCAAACTTGTAGGACTGTGGTAGCCAGGCAACTTGTGGGACTTGTGGTACCAGGCAACTTGTGGGACTTGTGGTAGCCAGGCAACTTGTGTGGACCTTGTGGTAGCCCAAAGGCAACTTGTAGGACTTGTGGTAGCCAGCATACTTGTAGACTTGTGGTAGCCAGGCAACTTGTAGGATTTTGGTCGCCAGGCAACTTTAGGACTTTGTGGGTATCCAGGCAACTTGTAGGACTTGTGGTAGCCAGGCAACATTGTAGGACCTTGTGGTAGCCGGCAACTTGTATGGACTTGTGGTATCCAGGCAACTTGTAAGGACTTGGTAGCCAGGCAACTTGTAGGACTTGTGGTACCAGGGACTTGTAGGTCTTGTTGGTAGCCAGGCAACTTGTAGGACTTGTGGTAGCCAGGTGACTTGTAGGATTTCTGTAGCCAGCAACTTGTAGACTTGTGGTAGCCAGGTTGACTTGTCGGACTTGTGGTAGCCAGGCAACATGTAGGACTTGTGGTAAGCCCAGGCAACTGGTAGGACTGTGTAAGCCAGGCAACTTGTAGGACTTGTGGTAGCCAGCAACTTGGTGGACTTGTGGTACCCAGGCGACTTGTAGGACTTGTGGTAGACTGCGACTTGTAGGACTTGTGGTACCAAGGCAACTTGTGGGACTTGTGGTAGCCAGGCAACTTGTAGGACATGTGGTAGCCAGGCAACTTGTAGGACTTGTGTAGCCAGGCAACTTGTAGGACTTGTGGTAGCCAGGCAACTTGTAGGACTAGTGGTAGCCAGGCAACTTGTAGGACTTGTGGTAGCCAGAAATTTAGGACTTTGACCAGACTGTAGACTTGTGGTAGCCAGGCAACTTGTAGGACTTGTGGTAGCCAGGTGCAACTTGTAGGACTTGTGGTAGCCAGGCAACTTGTAGGACTTGTTGGTAGCCAGGCAACTTGTAGGAACTTGTGGTAGCCAGGCAACTTGTAGGACTTGTGGTAGCCAGCAACTTGTAGGACTTGTGGTAGCCAGGCAACTTGTAGGACTTGTGGTAGCCCAGGCAACTTGTAGGACTTGTGGTAGCAGGCAACTTGTAGGACTTGTGGTAGCCAGGCAACTTGTAGGACTTGTGGTAGCCAGGCAAGTACTTGACTTGTAGGACTTGTGTAGCCAGGCAACTTGTAGGACTTGTGGTAGCCAGGCAACTTGTAGGACTTGTGGTAGCCAGGCAACTTGTAGGACTTTGTGGTAGCCAGCAACTGTAGACTTGGTAGCCAGGCACTTGTAGACTTGTGGTAGCCAGGCAACTGTAGACTTGTGGTAGCCAGGCACATTGTAGGACTTGTGGTAGCCAGGCGACTTGTAGGACTTGTGGTAGCCAGGGCAACTTGTAGACTTGTGGTAGCCAGCACTGTAGGACTTGTGGTAGCCAGCACTTGTAGGACTTGTGGTAGCACAGGCAACTTGTAGGACTTGTGGTAGCCAGGCAACTTGTAGGACTTGTGGTAGCCAGGCACTTGTAGACTTGTGGTAGCCAGGCAACTTGTAGGACTTGTGTAGCTAGGACTTGTAGGACTATGTAGCCAGGACTTGTAGGACTTGTGGTAGCCAGGCAACTTGTAGGACTTGTGGTAGCCAGAACTGTAGGACTTGTGGTAGCCAGGCACAACTTGTGGGACTTTGTACTTGGTAGCCAGGCAACTTGTAGGACTTGTGGTAGCCAGGCAACTTGTGGTAGGTAGCCCACTGATTGTGGTAGCCAGCAACTTGTAGGACTTGTGGTGCCAGGCAACTTGTAGGACTTGTGGTAGCCAGGGAACTTGTAGGACTTGTGGGAGCCAGGCAACTTGTAGGAACTTGTGGTAGCCAGCAACTTGTAGACTTGTGGTAGCCAGGCAACTTGTAGGACTTGTGGTAGCCAGGCACTTGTAGGACTTGGTAACCAGGCAAAATTGTAGGACTTGTGGTAGCCAGGCAACTTGTAGGACTTGTGGTAGCCAGGCAACTTGTAGGACTTGTGTAGCCAGGCAACTTGTAGGACTTGTGGGTAGCCAGGCAACTTGACTTGGTACAGGCAAATTGTGGGAGCCAGGCAACTTGTAGGACTTGTGTAAACCAGGCAACTTTTAGGACTTGTGGTACCAGCAACTTGTAGGACTTGTGGTAGCCAGGCAACTTGTAGGGCTGTGGTGTAGCCGGCGACTTGGTTGTAGGAAAATTGTGGTAGCCAGGCACTTGTAGGACTTGTGGTAGCAGTAACTTTGTAGGACTTGTGGTAGCCAAGCGACTTGAGACTTGTGTAAAATTGTGCCAAGCAAAACTTTAGGAAATTTGTGGTACCAGGCACTTTTAGGACTTGGGTAGCACAGGCAACTTGTAGGGCTTGTGGAACCAGGAAATTTAGGACTTGTGTAGCCAGGCAACTTGTAGGACTGTGGTAAACCAGGAAATTGTAAGACTTGTGGTACCAGGCAACTTGTAGGACTAGGGTAAGCCAGGCAACTTAGGACTTGTGGAACCAGGAACTTAGGACTTTGGGACCAGCAACTTTTGTGGGTAGCCAGGCAACTTGAGGACTTGTGGTAACCAGGCAACTTGTAGGACTTGTGGTAACCAGGCAACTTGTAAGGATTTGTGGTAGCCAGGCAACTTTTAGGACTTGTGGAGCCAGGCAACTTGTAGGACTTGTGGGAGCCAGGCAACTTGTAGGACTTGTGGTAACCAGCAACTGTAGGACTTGTGGGGAGCCAGGGAACTTGTAGGACTTGGGGGTAACCAGGCAACTGTAAGACTTGTGGTACCAGGGACTTGTAGGACTTGTGGTAACAGGCAAATTGTAGGACTTGTGGTAGCCAGGCAAACTTGCCCGACTTGTAGGACTTGTGGTAGCCAGGCAACTTGTAGGCCTTGTGGGAGCCAGGGAACTTGTAGGACTTTGGGGGTAAACCCGGCACTTGTAGGGCTTGTGGTAACCAGGCAACTTGTAGGAATTGTGGTAGCCAGGCAAATTGTAGGACTTAGTGGTACAGGCAACTTGTAGGACTGTGGGAGCCAGGGAACTTTTTGGATTGGGTACCAGGGAAACTTGAGGACTTGTGGGAGCCAGCAACTGTAATTGTGGGAGCCAGGCAACTGGGTTTGGGGG
>NW_026509315.1:0-14988 GCF_026875155.1 Cherax quadricarinatus
ATAAAATTTCGATTCTTTTAAAGTTTATAATTATGCTGTACCCTGATAGGGTTTGGTGCATTGCAAGTTTTTTTGAGTTAATTTTAGTCTGTATGGTATACAGACATATCAGGGGGTTTTTTTTTTTTTCGTATTTTGGGTAAGTAAAGCGTATGTTGGGGATACTTGTAGATGTCAGAAGATTATGATTTTAGGTTTTTGTTTTGTTTATTAATGCAAAGTGGGTTTTAACTGACATAATTCTTTTTATATTTTTATGTTAAAGGTATTGACCCTGTGTCAGATCATGTTATATGTACAAGTTATATTATAAGGGTTTTTGCTTTAATGAATTGTATATATGCCCAATTCAGCCCCTGTAATTTTTTTTTTTTAGTTAGTTTTTGCCGTAAGTTCTTTTGTTTTTTTGGCAGCAATTCTTGCGAGCATATAGGTGAAATCCGTTTGTCATTAATTTTATTGAGATCCATACGTTTCTTTTTTTTTAGTTAAACTGTATTAGTTTTAAATAAAATAAAAAAAGAAACCTTGAAGAAAAAAATAACCCCCAATTTATAAACAAGATGTTTAATTTTTTATTAATGCATGGGCCTTTTCCCACCAAGGCAGGGGGCCGAAAAAGAAAAACTCTCATCTTCACCCATCACTGTCTTGTCAGAGACATCTGACACTACAGTTAAAAAAACTCAACATTAACACCCCCCTTCAGAGTGCCGCACTGTTTTTTCCCATCCCAGAATCAAGTCCGGCCTACCGTTTCCCTGAATCCCTTCAAAAATGTCACCTTGTTACCCCCAAACAGCACGTCAAGCCCCAAAAATCATTTCAAATTTGCTCCTATCTAACACGATCACGCATCCATCTTAAATAAACTGACAACCAGGGGACATCACACTTTCCTGTCTAAAGGCCTACATTACGGAAAAATCCCCCTCTCGCCACATACTCTAACCTGACCTCCCTGTCCTCGTACGACTCTTCACGCTTCAATGCCCTCCCCTATTCCATACATTTGCAACTCGCACTTTCCCCCCTACCACCCATCATACCTTTTCCAAATCCATAAATCCAAAAAAACTTTTTAAACCCTTTTAAAAACTTTCACCTATATTTTTCACTGTAAACATTTGGTCTACTCCCCCCTACCCTTTCCTAAGCCTCCTTTTCACTGCTATCCGCTCTCTGTTTTACTCATAATTCTATAAATAATAACTACCATACCTTTACCGGGTATACTCAACAGATTTATTCCTCTAAATTGTATACTCTTTTTCGTCCCCTTTGCCTATATACAAAAAATTTCATGTCCTCCCAATCTCTAGGTACCTCCCCCTTTCCATACATTTATTAAAAAAAAACACTAACCACCCAAAACTATATCCCCCCCTGCTTTTAACATTTCTATCTTCACCCATCAACCCAGCTGCTTTACCCCCTTTCTTCTACCCCCTGCCCCACGCACTTCCCCCACCTCACAAATGGTTTTTTTTTCACTCCTATCATGTTATTCCACCTTTCCCCTTTTCACGAAACCCCAGCTTCCCATCTTTATCAAAATTTGACAAATTTCCCCAAAATATTCCCTCCACTTTCCCCAACTCTAAACCCCCCCGTTTAAAATCTTCCTCTCCTATTTTTTAAATAGCAAACCATTGTTCCCTAGGCTTTCTCAAGTTATTAATATACTCCAAAAAATTTTTCTTATTTTCAAAAAAATTTTTTGATAACATCTCTTCCATTCTCTCCTTTACTCTCTTTTACATTGCTTCACCACTCTCTCTTAACCTCTCTTTCTCTCTCCATATACTCCTCCCTGCTTGTATCACTTCTACTTTGCAAAACCCTCTTATATGCTAACTTTTTCTCTCGTACTACTCTCTATAGAACATCATTCCACCAATCGCTCTTCTTCCCTCCTGCACCCACTTTCCTGTAACCACAAACTTCTGCTGAACACACTAACACTATATTCTTAAACCTATCCCATACATCTTCTACTCCATTGCCTATACTCACATTAGCCCATCCGTCCTCCAACAGTTCATTATATCTTACCTTAACTGCTGGTTGTAACTGAGCATAATTTTTAAAGGGGCGGACTGTAGCCAACGGAAGCCTCGGTCAGATGTCCAAAGGCTCCAATGGCGGGTCATCATCTAAGACCCGCGTCAGATACACTTCTGCTGTTTCCTGACGATCCTTACCTAACCTAGCCTTACCCTAACTGCCTCCTCCTTTAGTTTGTAAACCTTCACCTCTCTCTTACTTAATGCTTCCATTTACCTTCTATCCCATCTACCTTTTACTGTCACTGCAGCTACAACTAAAAAGTGATCTGATATATCTGTGGCCCTCTATAAGCATGTACTTCCTGAAGTCTATCCAGCAGTCTTTTATCTTCCAATGTGTAGTCCAACACACTACTGTCATTATGCCCAATATCATATCTTGTATACTTATTTATCCCTTTTTCTTAAAATATGTGTCACCTATCGCCAAACCCCTTTCTATACAAAGTTCAATCTAATGCTCCCCATTATCATATACACCTTGCATCCCCCAAACCACACCCTCTCTAAACGCTTCTCCTACTTTAACATTTAGGTCCCCTACCACAATTACTATCTCACTTGGCTCAAAAGTTCTACACACTCGTTTAAATCTTGCAGAACCTTTCTCTCTCTCCTCAACGCTCCTCTCTTCTCCAGTGTAACACACTTACTATGACCCACTATTCACCTTCGACCCTAATTTTTAATCCACATATTCCTTGAGCTTAATTATACAGAATGTGAGAAAGGCTTGGTAGTCATGGTAAGCAGAGATCTGAAGCTAAGACACCAGTGCTTAAGTGTGCGCAATAATGCTATCAGATTATATGAATTTATATCATGAAATATAATTAACACTGTCCAGAAGTTATTTTACAGCTCTATACTTCACTAGTAAGTCTTCTCTTATATTATGCAGCACAGTTTTGATCGCCATACTACAGAAATGATATAAATGTATTGGAGAACATTCAGAGAAGGATGACAACATTAATCCACTGTAAGCTGCATAATGTAAGTTTAATTTTTTTATTATTCTAAAACCTTATCGGTTTGTAGAAGACTAAGAAGACAGTAATAAGCATTTTAATGCATAATAATTTTGCTCAGCATTATTATATATTTGTCAGCCATTTTTGACATGGAAAGTGTGTTTATAGCATAAAATACGTGCACTCTACAGGAATTTGATTTAGTTTGCTCTGCATTTTCTCTCAGAATTCATTTTCTATAAAGTTGCTGTACTGAGTATGATCATAGAAAATGGTACAGAAAGGAACAAATGTTGAGGCAGATATTACATACATATATAACACAATTTATATGATTTTTTGCCTATTCAGTAAAGTTATTAATGCTTCAGTTTACACAAAAAAGGCACTGATGTCTTATATCACACATTACCTTAAATAAAACTGTCAACAAATTTTAGAAAAGTGTATGCTTCTTAAATGAGATTAGTTAATTCTTATGGTTTTCAAGTCCTAAATCCAAATATTACCTTGAAAAATGCTTATTGGCTATAGGTTTAAAGATGCGAGATATGTAATATTTGATTATTTTATTATAACGTACAACATGTGTCAGTATGTTTTAAGCTCTAATTCGTACCTACTACTCCTGCCTTTTTGTTTGACGCTTATAGTGGGCTGAAGAATCACCTCTTGCTAATGTCCAGTATTAGTCCTGCAAGCATTCTTGTGCCCCATTTGCCCTGTGTTATTTTCCATGTTGAAAAGTCTTGGTGAAATCTTTGACCATGTTCGTCACTAACTGCTCCACAGTTATCTGGAAAAAAAGTCTAAATGTGAGTCCTAAAGTGGATTTTAGTGACAGTTACATCCCATGTTCTTGTAAACCTGATGAGGTTTTCCATCAATTCCTCACAGTTGCCTTCCCTTCTGTTTCTGAGAAATTCCTTCGTCACTAACTTGAATACTTCCCAAGCAGCTTTCTCCTCCGCATGAAGGTCTGATTCAAAGCCACCATCTCCACTGAAGTCTCCTTCTCTTATCTTAACGTCGCTCAGTGAGGGGAATTTTGATGACGGGATTTGCCCATAGCTTTTATGAAGTTTTTCATGAACCCCAGCTGTATGTGTAGTGGTGGTAGCAAAATTTTTGTTTGGTTCAGTGAGAGGTGGATGGTGAACATTTTTCATCCAGGCTCCAATAATTGACCAGTGGCAAATCTCTCCTGATGTAGTGGAAACCTCTTACTGATTGCGAATAAGGAATTAGGAGTTCTGGTTAGCAGTAATCTGAAACTAAGACAACAGTGCATAAGTGTTCGCAATAAAGCTAACAGAATCCTAGAATTCGTATCAAGAAGTATAAATAATAGAAGTCCTCAGGTTGTTCTTCAACTCTATATATCTATGGTTAGGCTTCATTTAGATTATGTTGCACAGTTCTGGTCACCGTATTCCAGAATGGATATAAAAGTTGATCCCATGTATCAGAAATCTCTATGAGATAGATTGAGGGCCCTGAAAATGCACTCTCTAGAAAGGCATAGAATTAGGGGGATATGATTGAGGTGTATAAATGAAAAACAGGAATGATAAAAAGATGTAAATGGCGTGCTAAAAATACCTAGCCTAGACAGACTCGCAGCAATGGCTTTAACCTGAAAATTTCAGATTCAGGAAGGATATAGGAAAGCACTGGTTTGGTAACAGAGTTGTGGATGAGTGGAAACAAACTCCCGAGCACCGTCATAGAGGCTAAGACGTTGTGTAGTTTTAAAAATTGGTTAGATAAGTACTTGAGTGTGTGTGGGTGGGTGTGAGTTGACCTGCCTAGCTTGTGCTACTAGGTCAGATCCGTGCTCCATCTTTATGTGAAGGTGAACTGACCTGACTAGGTTAAGGCATTGGCTTAAGGCGGTAGGAGAATTGGACCTGCCTCGCATGTTCCAGGAGGCCTGCTGCAGTGTTTCCTTCTTACTTAGTTCTTATGTACTTGCATGCATATCAATAGCTTGCTCAGTGAATATTTATTATAAGTTTAAAAAGTGTTTTGATTAAGAAAATCACTGACCTTTCACCTCAAAATATAAACCTGCACAACACAACCACCTTCTATGACTGCTGGAACAAAAATGAAGGTCAGTGAGACTGTGAGTGTGGTAAGAAACACACTGCCACAAGCCTGTTGGAACCTGTTGTGACACGTAGGTCTATATTGAAAAGTAGAGCTAGCAAACGATTTTAATAACAATGATATTCATTATAATGACCTAAAATTAGTTGGAAATTGCTACTCTGGTCTGGGAACCATTTAGGTTGTTGATCAGTGTAAGAGTTAAAAAGGATGTATCAGTCACAGAAAAACACGTCGTTAAGTGTTAAAGTTACATTTCATAGCAGGAATCAAAGCAGCTACTTTTTATGTTAACTTGAGTTACTTACAGTCGGCTCTTATCTGATAAAAAAAAAGGGCAAAATTTTCTAGAAGTATAAGTTGGTCAGACTAATTATGAAGAGATCTCAGAGGAACATATAAACAGAAGATATCCTGGGCTCTATTATGTGAAGATCCATTTTAATGACATGGAAAGTGTAATATCACATCTTTCATTGAATATATATTCACAAACACTATTCTCAGGTCGAAGAGACTCGAACCTTGGACAAGGTACACAGCACTTTACTCACCGTGCCACACTGGTCCACCTGCCTGAATGCTGGCTGCCTCAGACCAAAAGGTACACGTCGAGGAAGGCGAAGGAAATCGAATAATGGCAAAGAGTGTGTTGTGTTTCGCTTGGAATACATCTGTGTTAGTTTTATGCACAGATTAGCGTCGTTCCCCATGATCGTTGGACTATCATTTTCTTCAGACTGTGAGTCACGTGAGGGTGGCTAAGGGTTTCCTACTGGGCACTGAGCCTCACAGCTCTCCCCCCCATGTAGGCGGCTGTGGGTCACGAGCAGCAGCTCCGCTGCTGGTTCTGTCCCCACACCTACATCCACCATGTCAGACTCAGGAGAGCAGCCTAAATGTTTCATTGGAATGCGGGGACGAGTCGAAAGACGTCGTGGGGGCAGGTGGGAGCCCCCACCAAGAAGGCCAGGATGCGGTGAGACTACTGCCGATCTGCCACTAGATCCGTCGGCAGCTGCTACCCAGGGAACTTGTACCCCCAGATGGCCATAGGGGTTCCGTGGAAGGAAACCAGGAGGCTGTAGCTCCTCCTTAATTGGCGAGGAGGAGCCATCCCAGGTCCCCACCCCAGTTGCGTTGGTCCTCCACAGAGGATGGGGACTGCTGACTCTACGGGGAAAAAACTTCCCGCTCTATTCGGGCACAAGCAACCAGGCCTTCAGCAAATTAAAGGGTTTCCCCGATTACGGGTTTGTGAGGCATCTGGAAAACCTACCACGCCTCAAGTTCCACTGCTAGTTCACTCTCAAAACGAGGTTTCTGGTCATTCCTCGGGACGAAGATTCTTACGAGGAGTTAAAGAGGCTGGTTGTGACGCATCCCAGCATGGGAACTGGTTGCTTGGGAGGGTATAAGGGAGTGCTCTTACACGTCCCTGTGCCCCTCCCACTGGACCCCATTTTGGAAGTACCCAATATTGTCAAGGCAGAGCGACTCACTGCCACGGTAAACAGGGCCCACCCGCCAGGTGCTGTTCCACCACAAAGGTCCACCTCCCACCCCACCTAGACCTTGGGGGCTGGGGAAGATTCAAACCCGACCATACCTGTCGGGTCCACTGCAATGCTTCAACTGTCAGGGGTTCAATCATATTACAGCCACCTGCCAGAGAGAGAAGAAGTCGGTGTATCAGCAAGGCACCAACTCAAAGGGACTGCATTCCCAATCCCAGAGCCCAAGTGTCCACTGCTTAAAGAGGCACCATGCCTGGAACGGAGCGTCGTGATTGGTGCAGCACTGGCACCAGTTCGCCCCACGGAACTCCCAGGAAGCCCCGACTCACCCAGCCTTGGAACCACCCAGCAGTCAATGTGCCAACCGCAGTACCCCCGGATGCCGCAGTAGGGCAATACAGCGAGTTCCCAGCACCGGGCTCCCACAGTGGAAAATCAGGGGGAAAGGCACGGCTTGCTGCAGCCGGTCAACTGGGGGGCCAGACGGCAACGGTGGCCAGGAAGACAGAATCACTGGGGAAAGGCAGCAACAGGCCAGGAACACAGCCAGCAGGTCCCAGCTGAAGCACCATCATTCCTTGCCATCCTGCCAGCAGGGCCTCTCCCAAGGGCAGGCCCTCCCGCGACTGCCAGTCAGGCAGAGGGTTTCCCGCCGGGAGACCCAGAACCCATGGCCACTCGGGCCCGGGACCCGGGGTCCCCGCTTATCACTGAATGTGTGTCGACAGCCACCCAAACATACCCAGTGACTCACCCCCGACTCGACAGTCCGCCCGGCTCAAAGCCTACAGAAATATGGTAGACTCATTTCCCCCCTCGACGGGGAAACCATCAGGTCATCTCAGTGCTCCTCTGTCGCCTGCTGCCCGTCGCAGGGGACAGGGCACCTGCAGCCCAGCCCCTGTCGTGGATCTGAGCGTGGTCCTACTGGACAGGAAGGACTCATGGAACTGAAGCCATCATCCGGGAGTCCTTCCAGTCCGTGAGGAAGGGCCCAGGAGTCACCAACAACAGACGACGAGTCCCAGGCAGAGATGGAATCAGAGGGCCTCCTCTGCAGCCCTTGAAAAATCCTCCAGTGGAACATTTGCGGGCTGCCGCGAAAATTCACTTAGTGATTGAAGCTGCAGTTCAGGATGAGGTCGATGTCTTCCTGCTCCAGAAGACGCTTACCAATCACACATCAAACACAGCCATGTATCCCAGGCTTCTGGGCTTTCCTTTCAACGCCTGGAAGGGACTGGCAGGGACACAGCGATCTACGTAAGGACCACTATCCCTAAATTAAATCTCGATCGACCCCATCAATTGTGGAGAGGGCGGGGAGGTTCAGGCTGTCACCCTACACCTGCTGGATGGACCTCTCATGGTTTACATGTACAGAAGCTCTCGGTACACCCTTGACATTTCAGATGTGGCACACTCGCCTCCCTGGAGGGTCTTGTTGGGGCTGGGGGTGTCAATGCCCACCACACAATACTTACTTCTGTCTCTCCCACCAATGCAGCTGGGGGGCACCTTGCAGCTGTGCTGGAGGAGGTCCCTAAGATCGCCCTCCTCAACAATGGTGAGCCAACCCATCACTACAGTGGCCGCCTGGACGTCACACTCATCTCTAACGGCTGCTCTCGAATGCAAGATGGGAGGTCCACCCCTCCCCACCAGTGATCACTTTTCAGTGGTCATCACACTGATGATCCAGTGGTGCCTGCCTCCCCCACCTACCCCCAGATGAATCTCAAGAAGGCCGACTGGCAGTGCTTCCAGAGGTCCCTCGAGCACTGGTGGGCAGAGTCTCCTCTTCCAGAAGATCCAGATTAGGCGGCTCAGAGCTTGCAGGCGGGCCTTCACATAAGCAGCTGAGGCAGCCAACCTAAGATTACAAGCGGGGGGTCATACAAGTGGACTGGTGGGTTTTAAAAAACGAAGCCATCAGGAGCAGAACCACGGGTCAACGTCGTACGCAATTGCACAGGCGCAATCCCACGGCTCAGCCCATGCATCTGCTCAGGAAGTGGTGTGGGATGCATGCCATGTTTCACACAGGGTCCGGCAAGAAAATGGTTCGAGTGGTGTGGGCCCCCCTCCCCTACTCCTCCACCTTATCTGAGATTTGGACCAAGTTAAAAATGGGCCCCTGGGAAGTGTCACAGTGTGGCTCAAGTGCACCTAGGCCCCGCAACAGAGGCAGAACATCTGGGGAACCTTTTCACCTCCCCGAGCGGCCATGGCTCAACTGCCTCAGATTTCTGGGACCTACAAGCCACCCTCCCCTTTTTAGGAGGATGATGTGATCCCGCAGCATGCCAGCTAAAGACGTCACGGATGAAGACTTTGCTGACCAGGAGCTCCAGGCAGCCTTCACACTCATCGGGGCACTGCACTGGGGCATGATGGTATCACCTATGGCATAATCACTCCGGTCTGGCCATTCTGGTCATGCAGCTGTTCTGAGGTCGTCAACCGGACTTGGCAAAGCTGGCAAACTCCTGCCGTATGGAAGGAGGGTGACATCATACCGATTCCTAAGCCTGGGGATCCTGGCAGTGTGAGACCCATCTCCCTTACCAGTTTGCATCTCGAAGGTGTCTGAAAGGAGGTGTTGGAGTGCCTGAGGTGGAAGCTTGGCCCTCCTCATAAACACCTCTATGGCTTCACCAAGGAGTGGGCACTTTCGAAAGCCTTACCCCCTTAAATGGCCGGGATTGGGTCGGACGCCCAAGCCTACATTGTTGTCTTCCTCGTCCTCGAGAAAGCTTTTGACTATTAACATGACTCACGAAAACGTAAAAGACACGACTGCCAAACAAACCATACCACGGTCTGGAGTTTTGAGACTCTCTGATCAGGGGTTCTATCCCTGCCCGTGGCATGGTTTCTTTGAGTTAGGCCAGTGCACCACCATCCTCTCCCTCTTGGCCTGCAGGGAGGTTAAGGGTAGGCTCCTTGCGTGGCTTCATTCCTATCTCCAGACAGGCGGGCCCGGTACACTTCCGGGGCATGCCTCTTCTCTCAAGACCCTGGACAACGGCTTTCCACAGGGTGGGGTGCTTAGTCCTGCCCTGTTCAATGTACTGATCACCACTGGGGGCCCTTTGCCTTTCTCCACAGGCACCTTCCGCTCAGCTCCCGCTGATAAACCTGGCACTTGTCGTACCTGGGAAGCGCCAGCTTTTGCAGTTGCCCAGGAGGACCTCGATCTGCTGACTTCCATTGCCATCACTTGGGGCTCAAAATATCTGTGGCAAAATCCAAAGCCATGATCCTTCGCACCAGGGAACCCGGTCAGGGGCTGGGGGTCCTGAGCATCGACCGGGATTGGGTTCACAGTTATAGGTACCTTGGCATCTACATTGACAGGCACCTCACCTTCGAGAAACATCTGCACCACATCAAAGAGAGGGCTCTGCAGAGGGTCCAGGCAATGAGTGCCATGGCCAACCCTAGGGTTGGGGCCAGCCTCGAGGTCAGAGGTTGTTCTACACCCAGGCAATACGCTCACTCGTTGACTATGGAGTGCTTGCTCTGGTTCATGCCAGACCCACAAACACAAGTCCCTCTGTGTGATCCCAGAACACAGCTGTACGGACCATGCTGGGGGCTCCTAGGTGGGCCAATGCAGTGCTCTGAACCTTGAATCACAGCTGCAGCCCCTTGAAGACAAGGGTCCAACTTGTAGCTGCCAAAAAGATAAAAAAAGTACCTCCGACTCTCAGGGGCTACAAGCTGTTGAGGGATTTACGGGTCCGCCAGGGACATGTCATTCCAATGCACGCCGGTCGCCGATGGATGTGCTCAGTTGCAGATGCCACAAGGAAGCTCATGCCCATGAAATTGCTCCAGGTGGGAGGCTGCGACAGACTGGCAGCGAACTACATGGGGCCGCCCCCCTTGGGCACCAGAGCTGTTGGGGGTGCACTGGACAACCCTACCCGGCAGCAAGAGGCATTGGGCCCCCCGCACATTCTGCAACGACTTGCCTCGCTAGCATTGCGGGTGCGGAGGCCCAGGGTGTGTGCCTTATTACACCGATGGCTCCAGAGACCCAGTGGCAAGCCGCACAGCTGCTGGATGTTTTCCCCAGCAATCTGACAGCAATTGGCGCCTCTCGGACCATTGCACCATACTCCAGGCTGAACAAATTTGCCACCAACAAGCTCTGCAGCATGCACTTGCATACCATCAGCACCCCTGTCATCCATGTTGATTCCAATGCAGAGATCCCGGCAATTATGCACAGAGAGCCAAGGGACAACATACATTAATCACATCCATCTGGGTGACCTGCAGACGCCATGGCCCAGGTCCGCAGGGGCACCATCAACTGGATCCCGAGCCATGTGGGTATCCCCGGCAATGATGCCGCAGATGAGGCTGCAAAGACTGCAACCCTCGAGGCACAGCCACGTGCTGCAATCTCCATCGCCTCAGCCAGATTGCACTGTGGGCTGCCAGTGTGGCCAGACGCCCCTCCCTGACCCTGGGGATTCACGGAGCCTCCGCTGGTATGTCAGGGCGACCCACAGGGCGCCCCTCCAAGTATTCGGACGCAGACCAGAGAACTGAGGGTGCATATCCACCGCCTACGCTTAGGGTATCCCACTACCTGGAGTTTACCTGGAGTTTACCTGGAGAGAGTTCCGGGGGTCAACGCCCCCGCGGCCCGGTCTGAGACCAGGCCTCCTGGTGGATCAGAGCCTGATCAACCAGGGTGTTGCTGCTGGCTGCACGCAAACCAACATACGAGCCACAGCCCGGCTGATCCGGAACTGACTTTAGGTGCTTGTCCAGTGCCAGCTTGAAGACTGCCAGGGGTCTGTTGGTAATCCCCCTTATGTGTGCTGGGAGGCAGTTGAACAGTCTCGGGCCCCTGACACTTATTGTATGGTCTCTTAACGTGCTAGTGACACCCCTGCTTTTCATTGGGGGGATGGTGCATCGTCTGCCAAGTCTTTTGCTTTCGTAGTGGGTGATTTTCGTGTGCAAGTTCGGTACTAGTCCCTCTAGGATTTTCCAGGTGTATATAATCATGTATCTCTCCCTCCTGCGTTCCAGGGAATACAGGTTTAGGAACCTCAAGCGCTCCCAATAATTGAGGTGTTTTATCTCCGTTATGCGCGCCGTGAAAGTTCTCTGTAACATTTTCTAGGTCGGCAATTTCACCTGCCTTGAAAGGTGCTGTTAGTGTGCAGCAATATTCCAGCCTAGATAGAACAAGTGACCTGAAGAGTGTCATCATGGGCTTGGCCTCCCTAGTTTTGAAGGTTCTCATTATCCATCCTGTCATTTTTCTAGCAGATGCAATTGATACAGTGTTATGGTCCTTGAAGGTGAGATCCTCTGACATGATCACTCCCAGGTCTTTGACGTTGGTGTTTCGCTCTATTTTGTGGCCAGAATTTGTTTTGTACTCTGATGAAGATTTAATTTCCTCATGTTTACCATATCTGAGTAATTGAAATTTCTCATCGTTGAACTTCATATGTTTTCTGCAGCCCACTGAAAGATTTGGTTGATGTCTGCCTGGAGCTTTGCAGTGTCTGCAATGGAAGACACTGTCATGCAGATTCGGGTGTCATCTGCAAAGGAAGACACGGTGCTGTGGCTGACATCCTTGTCTATGTCGGATATAAGGATGAGGAACAAGATGGGAGGAGTACTGTGCCTTGTGGAACAGAGCTTTTCACCGTAGCTGCCTCGGACTTTACTCTGTTGACGACTACTCTCTGTGTTCTGTTAGTGAGGAAATTATAGATCCATCGACCGACTTTTCCTGTTATTCCTTTAGCACGCATTTGTGCGCTATTACGCCATGGTCACACTTGTCGAAGGCTTTTGCAAAGTCTGTATATATTACATCTGCATTCTTTTTGTCTTCTAGTGCATTTAGGACCTTGTCGTAGTGGTCCAATAGTTGAGACAGACAGGAGCGACCTGTTCTAAACCCATGTTGCCCTGGGTTGTGTAACTGATGGTTTCTAGATGCGTGGTGATCTGCTTCTTAGGACCCTTTCAAATATTTTTATGATATGGGATGTTAGTGCTATTGGTCTGTAGTTCTTTGCTGTTGCTTTACTGCCCCCTTTGTGGAGTGGGCTATGTCTGTTGTTTTTAGTAACTGTGGGACGACCCCCGTGTCCATGCTCCCTCTCCATAGGATGGAAAAGGCTCGTGATAGGGGCTTCTTGCAGTTCTTGATGAACACAGAGTTCCATGAGTCTGGCCCTGGGCAGAGTGCATGGGCATGTCATTTATCGCCTGTTCGAAGTCATTTGGCGTCAGGATAACATCGGATAGGCTTGTGTTAATCAAATTTTGTGGCTCTCTCATAAAAAATTCATTTTGATCTTCGACTCTCAGTCTGGTTAGCGCTTGCTAAAAACTGAGTCATATTGGGACTTGAGTAGCTCACTCATTTCCTTGTTGTCATCTGTGTAGGACCATCTTGTTTAAGTAGGGGCCCAATACTGGACGTTGTTCTCGATTTTGATTTGGCATAGGAGAAGAAATACTTTGGGTTTCTTTCGATTTCATTTATGGCTTTTAGTTTTTTCCCGCGATTCCTGACTCCTAAAGGATCTTTTAGCTTAAGTTCGATGCTTGCTATTTCTCTGACCAGTGTCCTCCCTACGCATTTCAGATATATTGACCTCTTTAGCCGCTCTGTTATTCTTTTCCGTCGCCTGTAAAGGGAGCGCCTGTCTCTTTCTGTTTTACATCACTCCTCCTTTTTCTTAGAGGAATAAGCCTTGTGCATACATCGAGTGCTACCGAGTTAATCTGTTCTAGGCATAAGTTGGGGTCTGTGTTGCTTAGTATATCTTCCCAGCTTATATAGGTTAGGACTTGGTTTACTTGGTCCCACTTTATGTTTTTGTTATTGAAGTTGAATTTGGTGAATGCTTCCTCGTGACTAATCTCATTATGTCGGTCTGGGGCTCCGCGCATACATGACTGAACCTCAATTATGTTGTGATCTGAGTATATTGTTTTTGATATGGTGATATTTCTTATCAGATCATCATTGTTAGTGAAGATGAGGTCTAGTGTATTCTCCAGTCTAGTAGGCTCTATTATTTGCTGGTTTAAATTGAATTTTTGTGCAGAGATTTAAAAGCTCGCGTGAGTGTGAGTTTTCATCAGAGCTGCCTCCTGGTGTTATTACTGCAACAATATTATTTGCTATATTCCTCCATTTTAGGTGCCTTAAGTTGAAATCCCCCAGGAGCAAGATGTTGGGTGCAGGAGCTGGAAGGTTTTCCAGACAGTGGTCAATTTTTAACAGCTGTTCCTGGAATTGCTGGGATGTTGCATCCGGAGGCTTGTAGACTATCACAATGACTAGGTTTTGGTTCTCGACCTTTACTGCTAAAACTTCCACTACATCATTTGAGGCATTTAGCAGTTCTGTGCAAACAAGTGACTCTGCAATGTACAGGCAGGTTGTTGAACGAGCACGAGAGGAGCTCTCTGCCCATTGTAACCGAATGATTCTGAAACCCTTGGTGCACTACCAGTTAGACTGCCCAGTTACGATGTCTCTTCACCGTAGACACTTCCCAATGATCCCAGTGGGGCGGGCCCGGGAGGATGAGGCAGCACATCTTGTGTACTTAGCTGTCAGAGACTTGGAAACCTTACTCCCAGTCATTGCACGTCAACCGCCCCTGCCCCGCTGAAGTCGCTGTGAGGGCCTGCTTTGGGCCTCCGTTGCACCGCACGCCAGCCGTTAGTGCACACTAACTTTTGGTACGTCGTTTGGCCATAAAGCCGGAGAGGAACCCCCCTTCCCACCGAAGGACTGCCAGGCATGCACAACAAAAGATAAACGACACTTCACTACCCGGGGACCAATGCCGGGTCACCAAATTGGAAGAGACCCGGGTCGGGATCCATACCGGCAAATCAAATAGAATAGAATTGGACGAAAACGTCTAGCGTTGGCTGCGCGCCAAGGTAGTGGTCCAATATTGTATGGTGAGTAAAGCTATGCGTACCTTGTTCCAAGGTTCATAGGTTCGAGTCTCCTTCGACCTGAGATTAGTGTGTGTGTGTGTGTGTGTGTGTGTGTGTGTGTGTGAGTATATATATATATATATATATATATATATATATATATATATTATATATATATATAATATATATATATATATATATATATTTTATATTATATATATAGTTGCCCTGGGTTTAGGGTGTCCTCCTGTGGAAAAATGATGATCCAGAGCCACCTCAGGCACCTGAACCCTCTCCACAGATTTCATCTTTCAAAAATCTATTTGGGAAACAATTAAAGCAAAGGTACCCGGAAACCCC
>NW_026509316.1:0-10452 GCF_026875155.1 Cherax quadricarinatus
CACTCGTTTTATGTGTGAGGAGTGCAAAACTCCACTGTGCAGACACCATTTTTCAAATTTCCCCCACAGGCTGCAGACTTCAGAAACATTCCGTGCTGTATAGGTATAAAAAATAAGAAAAATATAATAACAACTTTTCAATGTTTGTGTAAATTTTTTCTGTAAACAAAAAAATGACAACAGTTTTTACCCCCTTATTGTGTAGTATTGAAAAAAAAATAACTTACAAAATACTGATCAGTTGGCCTCAGAGCCATAAAATTTAAACTCAAAAAAAAAAAATTAAAAAATAATTGAAAAAGTACAAAAAAAAGTAAATAAAAAAAATCCCGGGTGAGGGAGCGCGATGTTACCAATGTTGTTAAATTTTTGGAAATTTTTCACACCCCATATCTCGGTAAGTATTGACGTTAAAATTTTTTTGTTTACCTAGAATGTTTAAAAAAAAAAACCTTTTTTTTTCATAAGAAAAAAAAAATTTTTTTTTTTTTTTTTTTAAATTTTGGGCCGCCCCCTGAAACATTTTTGGGAAAGGGGCCTTGCCCCAAAAGGGTAAAATTTCCCAAAAAAGGGCCAAGACTGTACAAGTTGCCGATAGGTTTTCAAAAACCTTCTCAGGTGAGTTTTCCAAAACTTTCATCCTACCCCACTTTTAAAAAATCTCAATTTCTGAGAAGGCACTTCCTTCCATCTCTTTTCCCTCTTCCCCTCTGCAAAGAAATTCGAGCTGCGACTGTTGCTCTTCCTGGAAGCTCTTGCAGCTCCCAGTGGTGGCTCTTCGTTGGGGTCTTCCCCAACCTTCTACACCCCAAACTCACATCCCCCCCCCATGGAACTCCCCGGCCACAGTAAGTTCACAACTACTAGGCTCATCGGGGGCTGCCAAAAACTCTTCAAAATCCCTCTTGTGGACCAGCCCGGGCCACAATTTTCTCCAACCCAATTTTCAAAGTCCGGGTAGTCCCCCTTTCCCCAACCTTTCCATAAGGCTTATAAATGGAAAATACTGAAGTTTTTTTCCCAAAAAAAATCTTTTAGGGTCAAGTGAGTGCTGAGGCCCCTTTAAAGCACCTTTAAAATTTTTGCTTTGGTGTAGATTTTTTTTAAAGTTTGAAATGACCAGCTGGTTCATGGGCGGGGGAAGGGGGGTATTCGGGGGGAAGAACTTTACTGTGTTGAACCCAAACCCCCTTTAAATTAGGTCACCAAGTTTGGGGGATTAGTGGGTGCATTTTCTTTACTAGGGGGCACTTGAATCCAATTTTCTTTTCCAGAGGTAATTCTTCACACTAGGGGGAAAAACTTATTGAACCACTTGACGAAAATGTCCCTCTGACCCATCCTTTTATTAATCTCCCAAAACACACACAATTTACTCTCATAACATTGTTTTTTTTGAACACACTGGGATTTTCAGAAAGGACACTAGTAACGGCTTCGCTTTTTAAATCCTCACTACATTTGCACAGAACATTAAGCGCCGTCGTCATAGGCTTGTCCTGGCAGGCCTTTTCTTTCTGAGAAAATTAGGTCCTCTTTTGGGATTTTCTTTTCCAAAAGAGGCCTGTTTCATCACAATTTAACACTTGTTTAGGTTTCAGTCCTTTCCCCCATGATGCTTTATTTCCTGCACATATTTTTCAGGCCGCTTTTTGCCGAAGTGGCGCCTCACCATGCCTTATAACCTGTGTATGCCAGTACCTTCAAATCTCTCAACCACGTTTTTCTGGGCCCTTTAAATTTATTCACATCACCACTAGTTGCAGGGGAATTTCTTTAAAAAAACGCAGCAAACCCCAGCCTTTCACAAAAAGCGGTCATAAGACTATCATCTGCAATTGTTTCTCGTTTTACACAAAAAATAAATTTTCAACATCTTTTGAGTACTGTGATCTCATTTTTGTCAGCAATTTACCCCCTTTGCAACACACTTCCTTTATTTCCTTTTCCTTGCTATAGGAAGAAATGGTTTACGGGGTTGTTATACACCTGGCCATTCGCCCACACTACCCACTTTCATATTGTTCAATGTGTTTTTCTTAAAATTTATTCGTATTTCTCACCTTTACCAAAGGCTTGGCACTACGAGCTTTCTTTTGGGGCCATGGTACTTACTTACACTTGCAAGCACTAAAAAAGAATGGGAAAATTATGAAAATTTTATATGAAACGCGAGGGGACCATCGCTCACTGGTAAACAATGGCACCTGGGTGGGGGAAGGGGGGGCGAGGGGGCTCAGAGCCATGAGACCGTCCAGGGCCACAGACGATTAGCGAGTTAATGGCCATTTGCAGCCCCAAAGTTTAGCAAATAACGGGGGCTATTTCCCAAATGGGCTACTTTTAGGCTGGGCGATTTTTGAGGGACCACTGTATTTATTGAAGTTTGTTGTTAGTAGCATACAGTGCATCTGTTGCCTCTCAGGACCCAAGGAGAAAGATTATCTGAGCCCACTGCCTTTGAGGTATCTAGTTTCCCTAGCAGTTTCTTTCACCAACCACTTTGGTTGTGTGCAGGGTGTCCAGCACTTGCTCGTGCACCCTACTACCTCGATTTGCTGGAAGCCTATCTGTCTCCTCCGAATACTTCCCTGAATTGCTAGCTGAGCTCTTAACATATTTCCTAGGTGTTCCCTGTGAGATCCCCTCCCTCCCTCCTTCCTTCCTTAGCCTGATTACCTGGTCCTTGACTGTTGTTTTCCCTTCTGATGTTGCTGTATAACTACTAAGTCAGATTTTGATGCTATGTCATTTTCATATTGACGCTGGGCTTCTCTTATCCATGCATTAATTTCTGGCTCTTCAGCTCAACTCCATTTTCCTGGATCCTTTGCCTTTTATACTTTTTCCATACTTGAGCATGCTTGGCTTTGCCTCTCCACCACTTCTGGTAAACCATGGACTCGCTCTGATCTTTGTTATTTCTGGTTGTCCCTTGGTAGGAACCTCACGTACCTCCCTGCACTTTGTGGTCACGTGTTCCATCATTTAGTTTACCGTGTTTCCCTCTAGCTTGCTTACCCACTGCACCTCGTGTAGGAATTGCCTCATATGTGCATAGTTTTTTTTTTTTTTTTTTTTTTTTTTTTTTTTTTTTTTTTTTTTTTTTTTTTTTTTTTTTTTTTTTTTAAAGTTCGGGTTCTTTCGTACTGCTTCACTTTCCATTGTTAACTCTATTATGCATTCAAAACTAAAGACCATGTGATCACTAGTGCCTAGGGACTTTTCTTCTGTATGCATGTGTACGTGCACACGCATACATACGTACGTACTGAGTTATATATACTGAAGTCAGTGCACCGCACACAAACAAACGAAGGTATGTACAGAGAAAGATCAGTCAGCAGGATTCAAAACCACGTCAGGGGAGTCTGGCAATATTCCCCAAGTGACGCTCTAGACCTGATGCTAGACCTTGCTTGGTTTCGAATCCTGCTGACTGCAGTCTTTCTCTGTATTTACCTTATTTATTTATTTATTTATTTATTTATTTATTTAATAATTTGAACATACCTCTATTTTTTTGTACCTCTATGTAAGAGCAGCATGCCAAAGCCACTTGTATGCATAGCATAGCACAAATGAGTATTACAAAGACAGGTCATATGGTTGCATGCATTGGTGTACATTCAGTAGAATGGAGTATTCTGTTGGGTAGTGTATTTAAAAAATAACAGATTGGGTCTTAGGTTTAACATTTATGTGATATAATTGTGAGAAACATTTAAGGTTCAGTTATTCAGTATTTATTTGGTTTTGGGTGAGTAAGTGATCTTTGAGAAGAGACTTGAATTTATAAACAGGTAGTGTTTCTATTATATTTACAGGTAATGAATTCCAGATTTTAGGCCTTTTATGTGCATTGAGTTTTTGCATAGCGTGAGATGGACACAGGAACATCAAAGAGTGATCTGTGTCTTGTGTTTATGGTCATGTGTTCTGTAGAGGTTGGCAAGGAGATGTTTGAGGGAGGGTTATTATCAGATTAAGTGTTCTAATGTATGTAATAGGTGCAGTAATAAGTATGGATGTTTTGTATGGTGAGTAGGTTTAGTGTTTTGGAATATTGGTGGAGTGTGCTGCCTGTAGTGGGAATTTATCATTCTGACTGCAGCCTTTTGTTGGGTAATTAGTGGTCTGAGATGGTTAATTGTTGTTGAGCCCATGTACAAATTCCATAGGTGAGATAGGGGTAAATAAGAGAGTGATATAGGGCCAGGAGGGCTGACTGTGGAACATAGTACCGTATCTTCGATAGTATGCCTACGGTCTTGGGAAATTTTCTTAAAAAATTTTGTTGTATATGTGTATGAAATTTGAGTCATTATCAAGGTGGATTCCTAAGAATTTTCCCTCTGTTAGCTTTGTGATAGGTGATCCGTTTATCATTGTGTTAAGAGGGACATCTGTACCCTCTGTTACCAAACTGAATGAAGTAGGTTTTGTCAATGTTTAGTGTAAGTTTTTATCCTCATCCAGGTAGATAATTTTCTGTAATTCGGTATTTACAGTTTTGGGCTAGCATGACGGGGCTCGGGTGAGAGAAGACGTATGTATGTCATCGCAAATAGTGTGGGTTTGAGTAAATTTGGGCAAGCTTTTGGTGGGTCATTTATGAAATAGGAGAAAGAAAAGGGCCAAGGACACTTCCCTGGGGACACCAACTGTAATTGTTGTGTGGAAGAGTTTGCCCCATTTGTGTACACATATTTGGCTTCTGTTGCTGAGGTATGACTTGAGGTAGTTGAGGGAGTGCCCTCTTTAAAACCCTAGTGCGACAATTTTACGTGGAGCAAGTCATGGTCAACTGTATCAAAAGCTTTACGTAAAATCAATGAAGATCCCCAGTGGGACTTCTTTTTTCTCTATTGCAGTGTATATATAAATTTTAGCATGTGTATAATAGCATCATAAGTTTTTATTAGGCCTGAATCCAAATTGGCAGGGTTGAGTATGTTTTGGGGGATAGGCAGGAGTAGAATTCGTTTATGAATTAATTTTCGAAGATTTTGATAGAGGGTGTAAGTTGGATATTGGGCCCAGAGTTAAATTTAACTCTGTTTGGTCTCCTCCTTTATGGATCGGGATGACCCTTGCTATTTTGAAAACTGTAGGGAAGGTAGAGGATTCAATGGATTTGTTAGTGTTGCAATGATTTGGGGATAGCACTTGTGACACTTTTTTGTATATAAAGGGTGTAAGGTATTTAAATCTCCTGCCTTGTTTTTTGTGTGTTGATAATAAGGGAGACTTCGTATGGGTTAGTCGGAGCTAGGAACAGTGTGTTCGGGTAGTTGCCAGTGAGGTAGTCATTTGTGGGGTATCTGAGCTTGGGATTTTATTGGCAAGGTTTTTTCCTATAGTGGAGAAGAAATCATTGAGTCTGTTTGGCTGTTTCTGTTGGGGGGAGTTGGGGTTTTATCTGATTTTGCTAATTTTATTTCGCTATTTCGTGATATCTTTTTTGTTCCTAGAATTTCTGATAGGGTTTTCCAGGGCTTTTTTTTCACCCTAATTGGATAATCTGTTCTCAAAAACAATTTTTTTGCCCTTCTTATCAGGCGGTTAGGATTGACGAGTAACGTTTTGTTTGGTCTCTGTTAGTACCCATTCTTACTGCTTTTCATATAGGTGTTTTTTTATTTAGGGGGGGGAATGCGGGGGGTTACCGGGGCTGTTCATCTCTTAGCTGCATCGTTTAGTTTTTTTTTGGGGAGTGTTTGTGTAGAAGAATTGGGGCTGTTTTAAAAATTTTTAATACATTCGTCAATACTGATAATTTCAGCTCATGTCCAGTCAATGTTTTTTACTGCTTTGAAAAATTATTAATGGCTGCCCCATTTTGAAGTCTGAAAGTGACTTTTGTAGTGTCTTGGGGGAATTTACCAGGAGTTTTTATGAGGAAAGTAGGGGAGTGGTCTGTGGTATTTTTCTTTATTATGCCCGATTTTAAGGGGGTATGGTTGGTCCCGATGTGGTCAAGTAGGGAACACTAGTCTCGTAACTCTTTTAGGTTTTGTTATGTTGGGACAACATGCAGTTTCCATTGTGTTTGTGATTTAGTAACGTGTGGGTCCTGGTCTTGAAGGGGATTTATAAGAAGTCACCTGAGAGTAGTAATGATCTTTTTCATGCATGCTCAGTTTTTTCATACTTCCTAGGTTTGACTAAATTGGGTAATGGTTTTTACTTGGAACCGTAAGATTTCCCTGAATCCCTTCACTAATATTACCCGCTCACCCCAAGATCTCAGGTCCCAAGTATCATTCGTCTCCATCACTCCTTCTAACAGCTCATGCACGCTTGCGGGAAGCCCAAACCCCTTTTGCCCAAAAAAATTTTTTCCCCCCTCTTTCCAACCCTTTCGAGGACGCCCCCTCCCCCCCCCTTTCCTTCCCCTATAGATTTTTAAAGCTTTTTATTTCATTCTACTTTTATCCATTCTCTCAAAGACCAAACCACCTCACAACCCCTCTTTTTGCCCCCTGATAATGCTTTTTTTAACCCCACCTTCTCCTAATTTCCACACTCCGAATTTCTGCATAATATTACACCACACATTGCCCTTAGACAGGGCATCTCCACGCCTCCAACCCTCCCTCGCTCGCATTTTCCACCCCAAATTCACATCCATATAAGATGTTGGTACTACTATACTTTTTATACTTTCCCCTTTTTGCCTCCAAGATAATTTTTTGACTCCACATATACCCAACGCACCACTCACCTTTTTTTCCTCTCAATTTTATGATTAACCTCATCCTTTAAACCCATCCGCCACCCAACTCCCAAATATCTGAAAACATTCACTTCTTCCTACTCCCCTCCCAATTTGATATCCAATTTTCTTTTTCTAAATCATTTGATACCCTCATCACCTTACTCTTTTCTTGTTTTACTTTTCAACTTTCTACCTTTTCACACATTCCCAAACCATCCAAATAACCTTTTCAATTTTTTTTTTGAATCTCCCATAAGCCCAGTACAACAAAAAAATAAATTCAATTCCCCTTTTGATTTGATTCCCCATAATTTAACCCACCCCCTCCCCCAAAACCCCCTTTTTTTTAAAACCCCATCATAAAAATTTTTAAACAACCATGGTACATTTTACATCCCTGTCTAAACCTACTTTTACGGAATATCCCCTCTCTTCTACATACCCTAACCTGAGCCTCACTATCCTCAAAAAAAGCTCTTTACAGCATTTAGTAAATTACCACCTATTCAATACTTGCAACATCTGCCCTTTGCCCTCTATCCACTCTATCATACCCTTTTCAAAACCCAAAAATGCAATAAAAATTTCCCCTACCTTTATCTAAAATACGTTCACATATATGCTTCAATGAAACACTTGATCTACACACCCCCACCCACTCTGAAGCCTCCCCTGCCATCCGAAATCCTACATTCGTCTTACCTCTAATTTTTTTTTAATTAAACCCTAAAATGAACTATTCCGGTAACTCATAAAATTTTTCCTCTAAAATTTTTACAAAATTTTGTCCCCTTTTTCCCTTTTTATAAAGGGGCTATACATGCCCCTCCCAATCCTAGGTCCTTTCCCCCTTTCATACATTTATTAAACAAAGTACCAACCCTCCAACACTTTTCCCCCCTGCTTTTAACTTTCGTCCCTGACCCACTTTCCACCCGCTTTACCCCTTTCATTCACAAGCTCATGATCCCCCCTTTCATTTTGCCCCATTAAAAGGGTTCCTCCCCCCCGTCTAAATTACCCCTTTCCCTTCTTCCCCAACTTTAAAAAGCCCAAAAATTTTCCGCCACTTCCTTTACTCCCCCCCCCATTCCAAACCCCCACCGTTTTAAAATGACAAATCCATACTTTCCCACTTTTAACGTTTCTCACTCAAAAATTTTTTTATTTTTTAAAACTGACATCCCTCCCCCCATCATCTCTCCCTTTTTTTTCCCCCACTGCCCCCCCCCCTTACCCCCCCCCCCCCTTCTTTTTTACCCCTTTTTTCTCCTTTCTTCCCCCTTAAAACACTTTGTTTGAAAAACCTTCCATAAGCTACCTTTTTCCTTTTTTTACACCCTTTACTTCATTTTCCCCCAATCCTCCTCTTTCCTCCTTCCCCCACCCCCCCCATAACCCCAAAATTCTCCCCACATTTTAATAAATCATTTTTTAAAAAACTCCAACCCTCTTTAACCCCCCCCCCCCCCCACTACTCCTTTGCACTGCCCACCTTTCTGCCATAGTGCTTATTTTGCCCGAACTTCCCCCCCCCCTTATTTATACACTTTTACCTCCCTCTTACTTGTTGTTGCCACCCCTTTCCCCGTTTCCCATCTAAAACCTCTTACCTAAATGTACTACAACTAAAAAAAGACCATATATCAGTTTTCCCCTCTATAAACATTTCATCCGGAGCCTACCCATCAACCTTTTAAATTCACCAATCCAAAACAACAACTGCTTTTCATTACTGCTACATCATCCTTTGTATTTTATTTACCTTTTTTTTTCAAAAATATGTTTTACTTATTCCCAAAAATTTCTTTCTACACAAGCTCATTTAAAGGCTCCCATTTACATTTCCCCGGGAAACCCCAAATTTACCTAAACTCCCCCCCAAAAACTTTTTTTACCCACTTTAGCATTAAAATCCCCAACCACCATTACTCCACCTTGATTCAAAACTCCCCATGCTTTCTCCAACTTTTCCCAGAACTTCTCTCCTCTCTCCCTTACATTCTCTCTCTTCTCCAGTGCAACACGCTTACATAACCCATTTTTTCACACCCAAATCTTTTTTTTACTCCACATAACCTGAATTTAACATTGTATCCTTTTTTCCCCTGCCATACTTACTTTCAACTTATTGCACCCCTTTTTCTTACTCTAACTCTATTTGAAACCCTGACCAAACCCCGTTATTCCCTCCTTTGAAGCTCTCCCACCCCCTTCCTTTTTTTCATTTAAAACCCGGGGACATCCGTTTTCTCTTTCATAACATCCCCCAATCACCCTTTTTCTGATCACCCCACAACATCCACGCACTTCAAATTTCCCCCACTTTGACAATTTTTCTTCTTCTTATTTTTTTTTAGTAATCTTTACAGGAAAAGGGGTTACAGCCCATTTTTTTTTTCCGGGGCATTTTATTGTTTACAACACGCAGGCTTACGAGGAAAGATTCTTTTTCCACTTCCCAGAAAATAAAAGGAAAAGAGAAGACCAAAAACATTAAAAAAAAACATAAAAAACTCAGATGAGTGTGTAAAATAAACGTTACATGTTGTTAGGTGACCTAAGTAGAAGTACAAAACATGCCTTTAAACTTGCATATTTATGAGACAGACAAAAAACACCAGCAATCCTCCACATGTAAAACAATTACAGGCTTTTTGTTTAACTCGCTTTTGGGAGATGGTAGTACCTCCCTGGTGGTTTTCTGTCTACCCAAACCCCTACCATATTTTTTATTATTTTTTATTTAAATTTTTATATTATTATTTTATTATTAATTTTTATTATTTTTATTATTACACACTACTACTCTGAGGTACCTTTGAAAAAATGGGAAACCTTTTTGAAGTGTTTTTACACTAAAACATTAGTGGGGTTTTTTTGGGCAGTGCTTCGAAATATCACAACTGCACCTAAACAGATTGTTAAATATTTGATAAATTTGGGCTCGAATGTAAATTGTGAGTTTTGAATGAAAAAATTTTACACAATAAAGGCAAAAGCACATCTTATTTTGTGAAATCTGTTATTGACATTTTAGACCTGCTATTTGTTAAAATTTTGATTCCTTTTTTACATTTGTTTGAATAGCAAACTAGGTAGGAAGAATTTCAACCATTAATGGTTTTTTTTGCAGTTTTAACATTGGCCAACATGAGACACAGAATTTTTGATAGATTAATATCACTGACAAAGAACTGAGAAAAAAAAATTTTTACTTTTTTTTGAGCATTTTAGTTACCACTACACTGAGCTGACGTGACCCCCCAAAAGGACCAATGATCATGTTGCCATAATATAACCTGCAAAGTCACAGGGAATGACAGGGTCTTCCCGGAATTAAAGCATTTTTAGAAACCAACCCAACGCATCCCAATCTACCGAAGTGTATTAATACAAATCAACTGCTTCACAAGCATCTGTGAAAGCTGAAGGGCAGCAGGGCCCCGCTTATACAGTAGGCACCACTGTAAAACAAATTCTTTTTTTTTTTCTCTCTCTCTCTCTCTCCCCCCCCCCCCCTTGTAATGCCTCATAATATGTTTACACTATCCATATTAAGGTAAAAAATGATAAGAGTAAAAGCACAACAGTAACTCTTTTCTTTAAAAAATTTTTTAGTCTTAAATTTTGGGGGGAAATGAGTAGTATTATTGAGGAATCGGGTGGTACTCGTCGGCTACCACACCTCATAATTATTTGTTTTACATAATTTTATATACAGTGGAAAA
>NW_026509318.1:0-14070 GCF_026875155.1 Cherax quadricarinatus
TTTTTGCCCCCTTGGCTTTTTCATACTTTTCTTAAAGTTTTGGTTGGACCCTGCATCCACTACATCATTCCCTGACTTTCCCACTTCCTGCAACTCGTGACTGAAAAAATATTCCCTAACTTCCCTGTGTTTATCTGGTCTTAAACTTCCAAGTGTGCCCCCTTGTTGCGGCCCCATTCTGGAAAATTCTGTCTCTCCCCACCTTGTTGATTGTTCTCAGTATTTTAATGTCGTTATCATTTCACCCCTATATCTCCTGTCCTCCGTGTCGTAGGTCGATATCCTTTAACCTCTCTTCGTAGGACATACCCCTTTAGCCCCAAAGTAGTCTTTTGAAAAACATCGCCTTTTTTAAATTTTCCCTATGTGTTTGGCTAGGTGTGGGTTCCAACGGTGCCGCATCTCCAATAGGGGCCTAACGTCACAGTGTACAGGGTCCTGAACGTTTCCTTTTAAGATGTCGGAATGCTGTTCTGGGGTTTCCCGGGGCCCTATGCCCCGCATTTTTTTGGGTTTTTGGGACCCCTCGGAGATGTCCCTGGTGATTACTCACCTCAAAACCCTTTTTCCCTTGAGTGAGGTTTTAGTCTTTGGTCCCTTGACTGTACCCCGTCTGGGGGTCTTCTTCCCCCCTTCCCAATTTCATGATTTTTGAAATTGGGGGGTTGAATCCAGGAGACAGTTTTGGACCGGGCCCTGCACCCTGCCGACCCCTTTTCTTTTTTCCCCTGATCCTCCCCCGTTTAAATTCTTCTCATAAAAACTTCCATCATTGCAAAGGGGGACACTTCTAGTTTACCTTTCCCTTCATGTAATTCACATTCCGAAAACACGGGGTCATAGGATGACCCCTGGGGAAACCTTGCTCGTCACAGGCACCCACTCTGACACTCGCACTTCCCTGACTCCTGATGTTTTCCCAAAAGTTTTCCCTTTGTCTATGCAGTGTCTTTTCCCTTGTTATACCTGTCGGGTTTCCCCAATTTTCTCCAATTTCTTAGGGGGGGTTGTGTAAAAAACCCTTTCTTAACTCCAAGGAAACCCAAATCTCCCCAATCTCTCTCTCTCTTTTTTTAAAACTGCTGTCCCTGTCATGAACTCCAGAGGTTTGTGACCAGGATTTCCTGCCCCTGAAACCCGTGCTGGTATCGTTAACCCATTCCTTTCAGGTACTGCACCACTGTCTCCTGATGTCTTTCCATGCTCTGTATAACATTTTGGCTCTGGTCTGTAGTTAAATACTTGTGTCTTTTCCCTTTTTTAAAAATAGGACTACTTTTTGCTGTCTTTATCCTCAGGTGTTGCATGTTTTGGGAAAAATGAGTTGAAGATTGTTGTTGTGGTACACTTTTAATCTCTGCTCTTCTCTCGGGCCCAGGAAGAGTTTTTCCCCCCATCGCTTTTGGGTATCTAGCTTACTTATCAGATTCTTTATTCTTCCTCGGTTGTATGATTGTGTCCAACACTTTTGGTTACCCGCCCCTCCATTTTCTGGGCCCCCTTTTGTCTCGTCTGTGAAACTTTTTTAAAATTTATGTTGAGCTCTTCACATACTTCTCGGTCGTTCTTGTGAGCCCCTCCCTTTCCTTATCAGCCTGATTACCGGTTGTGTTCCTCCTGTGTGGCTGTACAAAAAGCTTTGGTTCAGATTTGACTTTCACTGTTTGTCATTTTTGTTTGTCGTTGGGCCCCCTTTTACCTGTGCTATTCATTTTGCCTCTACGACTGCTCTCCTTATTCTTCGGGTTCCCCTTCCTTTATGCTTTTTTCCTTCTCTGCACACTTGGATTTAGCCTCTCTACACCTTTGGGTGAACCAAGGGGTTTTTCCCCGGCCCTTCTCGTTATTTCTGTTTCATTACAACCCCCGGAGCCAAATGGCCTGTTTTATGGGTGTAAGGGAGCAAAAAAAAGCACAGCAGGAAACTTTTGACTTTATTTTCCTTCACCAATTTAGAACAGAAGTATGTACCTCTATACACTTGTACAGCGTAGGTATTAGTGCCTCCCGGTAAGCAAAGGGAGAATAGAAGCCATAGAGAGCAGACCCTGCTTAACGCCTAGAATGGAATGACAAGGGCCCCAAAAGGAGAGTGGACCCCCAAAAACCCCGCAATTGCAAAACCCTCTTCTTTTTGCTGGAAAATGGTTTTTGGTTGAAAGACGGGGCCCCCCGTCAAAACCCCAGTCCCTGGTTCGTGGTTGGGGGGGGAAAAGCCTGTAAATGAGGGTATGACATGCACCGAATAAAAGGTTTGTCTCTTTTATGTAAAAAAATTACCTTTTGGTACAAAAACCCTTTCCCCTTCTTCCCTTTCATATTGTTGTCACATATTCCTATCTCATTTACTGACTTCCTCCAGTTCTTTCCACCGAACTCGTGCAAGAAAATTTTTCTGCCTGTGTAGTCCCCTTTTGTAGTTTGGATTCATTGTCCTGCTTCCTTTCCAATTGTAAAATATGTATGCAAAGCTAGAACAAGGATCACTGGCCCGGGGTTTTTTTATATGTGATTCCCCAGTTTCTTTTACTACTCAATGTGAAAAATAGGTCCAGTCTCGCTGATTCATATTCTTCTCTCTCTCTGGTAGTGTCCCTTACGTGTTGGTACATGAGGTTTTCCAGTACCACCTCCATCATCTCAGCCCTCCACGTTTCTGAGTCCCCATGTGGCTCCAGGTTCTCCCAGCCCTTGTGATTGAAATCACCCACAATCAGTAGCTTTGCCCTGCTCGCATGAGCCCTGCTAGCCACTTCAGCCAGTGTGTCAACCATCGTTGTTACTCTCATCACACACACACACACACACACACACACACACACATAAACACACACACACACAGAAAAGTGTCCTTGTTTGCAGATGATGTGAAATTAATGAGGCGAATCAAATCGGTCGAAGATCAGGCAGGACTACAAAGAGACCTGGACAGGCTATAAGCCTAGTCCTGCAACTGGCTTCTTGAATTTAACCCTGCCAAATGCAAAGTCATCAAGATCGGGGAAGGGCAAAGAAGATCGCAGACAGAGTATAGTGTAGGTGGCCAAAGACTGCAAACCTCACTCAAGGAAAAAGATCTTGAGGTGAGTATAATTCTATTCAAGATTGATGGACTCACTCTATTCAAGATTGATGGACTCATTCTATTCAAGATAGATGGACTGACCACATCGACTCAAGGTTGAGGGACTGATTACCTCATTCTCCTCCTGTTCTTCATGCTTCTCCTGTGTATGGACTGATGAAGCCACTGTGTTGGGTAGTTGATGAGTGGAACAGTCTACCTAGTTGGGTTATTGAGGCTAGGACTTTGGGAAGTTTCAAATATAGGTTGGATAAATACATGAGTGAGAGGGGTTCGATTTGAGTTATCAGAACTTATTTCTTGGGTGGCATTGAAAATTGGCTTGGGCAAACGTTTCGTTAGTGGGATGGATTGTAAAGGACCTGCCAAGTATGGGCGAACAGGCCTGCTGCAGTGTTCCTCCTTTCTAATGTTCTTATGTTCTTATACCGAGCACATCTCTTGAGGCACACATCAATCAGATAAGAACATAAGAACATAAGAAAGGAGGAACACTGCAGCAGGCCTGTTGGCCCATACTAGGCAGGTCCTTTACAATTCATCCCACTAACAAACATTTGACCTACCCAATTTTCAATGCTACCCAAGAAATAAGCTCTGATGTGCAAGTCCCACTCAAATCCAACCCATCCCACTCATGTATTTATCCAACCTAAATTTGAAACTACCCAAAGTCCTAGCCTCAATAACCCAACTAGGTAGACTGTTCCACTCATCAACTACCCTATTTCCAAACCAATACTTTCCTATGTCCTTTCTAAATCTAAACTTATCTAATTTAAATCCATTACTGCGGGTTCTCTCTTGGAAGATATTCTCAAGACCTTGTTAATATCCCCTTTATTAATACCTATCTCCACTTATACACTTCGATCAGGTCTCCCCTCATTCTTCGTCTAACAAGTGAATGTAACTTAAGAGTCTTCAATCTATCTTCATAAGGAAGATTTCTAATGCTATGTATTAATTTAGTCATCCTACGCTGAATGTTTTCTAACGAATTTATGTCCATTCTGTAATATGGAGACCAGAATTGAACTGCATAATCTAGGTGAGGCCTTACTAATGATGTATAAAGCTGCAGTATGACCTCTGGACTTCTGTTGCTTACACTCTTGAAAATAAATCCCAGTAATCTATTTGCCTTATTACGTACGCTTAGGCATTGCTGTCTTGGCTTAAGGTTGCTGCTTACCATAACCCCCAAGTCCTTTTCGCAATCTGTATGGTTAAGTTCTACATTATTTAACTTATAAGTGCTAGGTTATGGACACTCCCGAGCTTCAGAACCTTGCATTTATCTACATTGAACTGCATCTGCCACTTTTCTGACCAAGAGTAGAGTTTGTCTAAATCCTCCTGAAGTTCCCTAACATCTACGTTTAAATCAATTATCCTACCTATCTTCGTGTCATCGGCGAATTTGCTCATATCACTAGTAATTCCTTCATCAAGATCATTGATATATATTATAAACAACAACGGGCCCAAGACTGATCCCTGTGGAACGCCACTTGTTACTGATCCCCACTCGATTTAACCCCATTTATGGACACTCTTTGCTTCCTGTCTGTGAGCCATGATTCGATCCACGAGAGCACCCTTCCCCAATGCCATGAGCTGCTACTTTCTTCAACATCTTTGGTGCGGAACTCTATCAAATGCCTTACTAAAATCTAAGTAAATAATATCAAATTCTTTATCGTGGTCAACAGCCTCAAAGCTTTACTGAAGAAAGTTAATAAATAGTTAGACAAGACCGGCCTCTTGTGAATCCATGCTGAGTATCATTAATCAAGCTATGCTTACGAGATGGCTTCTTAATAATCTCAGCTATAACTGACTCTAGTAATTTGCCTACAATTGAGGTCAGGCTTATTGGGCGGTAATTTGACGGTAACGACTTTTCCCCTGTTTTAAAAATAGGAATTACATTAGCCATCTTCCACATATCAGACACTGCACCTGTTTGAAGAGATAAATTAAAAATATTAGTTAATGGTTCACAGACTTCCATTTTGCATTTCTTTAGAACCCTTGAAAAAACCTCATCAGGACCCGGTGACTTATTTTGCTTCAGTCTGTCTATCTGCTTCACAACCATTTCACTAGTGACTGTGATGTTACATAATTTATCTTCTTCTGATCCACTCTAAAAATTAATTACCGGAATATTATTAGTGTCTTCCTGTGTAAAAACCGAGAGAAAATAATTATTTAAAATCGAGCACATTTCATTCTCTTTGTCAGTAAGATGACCATAGTTATTTTTAAGGGGACCTATCTTATCTCTGACTTTTGTTCTATAGACCTGGAAAAAACTTTTGGGTTAGTTTTAGAATCCCTAGCAACTTTAATTTCATAGTCCCTTTTAGCTTTTCTTATCCTCTTTTTAATGTCCCTCTTAATGTCAATATACTGATTCATAAGATGACCCTCGCCTCTTTTGATACGCCTATAAATTCCTTTCTTATGCCCTAGTAGATATTTCAGCCTATTATTTATCCATTTTGGGTCATTTCTATTTGATCTAATTTCCTTATAAGGGATAAACGTTCTTTGAGCAGCATGTATTGTGTTCAGAAAACTGTCATATTGATAGCTCTCTTCGTTACCCCAGTCAACAGATGATAAGTGTTCTCTAAGCCCATCGTAATCTGCTAAGCGAAAATCTGGGACTGTTACTGAGTTGTCCCTACTATCATACTTCCATTCAATTCTACATGTAATTGATTTGTGGTCGCTGGCACCCAGTTCCTCTGAAACTTCTAAATTATTAACAAGGGATTCATTGTTTGCCAGAACTAAGTCAAGCAGGTTAAATTAACCCTTGTAGGTTCTGTCACAAACTGCTTCAAAAAACAATCCTGAACTACTTCTAAGAAATCGTATGATTCTAAATTCCCAGTTAAGAAATTCCAATCAATATGACTAAAGTTAAAGTCTCCTAGAATTACTACATTATCGTGCCTTGTGGCCCTAACAATTTCCTCCCATAGTAGTCTCCCCTGGTCCCTATCTAATTTGGGGGACGGTATTATCACACTAAAATTAATTTTCATGCCCCTCTGAAAATTCTATCCAAACAGACTCTGTATGTGTTACTTCAGACTTAATACCTGTTTTTATGCAACAGTTCAAGCGATCTCGGACATACAATGCCACCCCACCCCCCTTCCCGATACTTCTATCTACTTGGAACAATTTAAAACCCCGAATGTGACATTCTGCCCGGCATGTCCCGACTTTTTGAATTAAACCACGTCTCAGTAATGGCAAATACATCTATGTTACCTGCACTAGCAACTAGTCTCAACTCGTCCAAACTTATTCCTAGCACTGCGACTATTTGTGTAATAAATACTTAATGACCCTCCTATCTCTTTACCCTTCCTGCTCCTTTCTGTTATTCACTAAACCTATTACTGTCATTGTCAATTAGTGCCACTGGCTTTCCAATATCCTCCTCATTTTGCCTATTACTAGTTCTCCTAGTACTCATGTTACTACCCTGCGACTTCACAATTTTCCCGCCAAAACCCATACCACTAACTATTCCTAGTTTATAGACCTAACAGCTCCCTCCACTGCGTTGGCCAGTGCTCCCACCCCACACCTAGACAAGTGAACCCCATCCCTGGCATACATGTCATTTCTGCCATAGAAGAGGTCCCAGTTGTCAATGAATGTTACCGCATTTTCCTTACAGTATTTGTCCAGCCAGCAATTGACACCAATTGCTCTGGACAACCATTCATTTCCAACTCCTCTTCTTGGCAAAATGCCACATATGACAGGTTTGCCACCCTTCTTCCTAATTATCTCTATTGCTGACCTATACCTGCTAATCAGGTCCTCACTCCTACGTCTGCCAACATCGTTGCCTCCAGCACTGAGACAGATAATAGGATTGCTCCATTACCTCTCATGATGTCATCCAGACGGCTAACAATATCCTTCATCCCCGCCCCAGGAAAACATACTCTCTGCCTCCTACTCCTATCCTTCAAACAGAATGCCCTATCCATGTACCTAATCTGGCTATCCCCAACAACAACAATGTTTTTTACCTTCCTTGGCGTCGTCCGTAGTGATGCTCCGAGTAGTCGACTCACATTCGCCAGGTAGCATTACACCACTTGTAGAATTCGTCATGACGTTCTTCGATGGTCTTCGTTGGGGTTTCTAGGGATGTCTCACTCACGTCTGCCAATGCTTCCTTGGTGCTCGTTGTGGCATTCCCAGTAAAAACACTCACATTCGTCAGGTAGCACCGAGAATGAGTTGGAAGTTTCCACGGCAGTCTTCGGGTTTCTCGTTGTTTCTGCCTCTCCAACCGTTTTCTTAATCTTCAGCTTGGTTCCATGTTGCCCGACCACTGACCAAGCTCCCTTCTTAAAACCCGGGGACTCACAACAGGTGGATTACTACGAATCCTCTTGTTCTCCTCCGTTAATCGCCGTATCTCCAGTTTAGCAACTCTGAGTTCTTCTCTCAGCTGCTGGTAAAGCTGCTCAAGAGAGGGCATCCTGGTTCAGATTCACAGAGAGCACACAAACAGGTCTTCACAGAGCTAAGTACACGTCACCACTGAGCTAAGTACACGTCACCACTGAGCTAAGTACACGTCACCACTGAGCTAAGTACACGTCACCACTGAGCTAAGTACACGTCACCACTGAGCTAAGTACACGTCACCACTCCAGCATACGGACGTCTGGCAAACCTAAGGATAGCGTTCCGATACCTTAGTAAGGAATCGTTCATGACTTTGTACACCATATAAGTCAGGCCCATACTGGAGTACACAGCACCAGTTTGGAATCCACATCTGCTCAAGCACGTCAAGAAATTAGAGAAAGTGCAAAGGTTTGCAACAAGACTAGTCCCAGAGCTAAAGGGATTGTCCTACTAAGAAAGGTTAGGGGAAATTGGCTTGACGACACTGGAGGACAGGAGGGTCAAGGGAAACATAATAACGACATTTAAAATACTGAACGGAATAGACAAAGTGGACAAAGACAGGATGTTTCAGAGAGGGGACACAGAAACAAAGGGTCACACTTGGAAGTTGAAGATTCAGAGGAGTCAAAGGGATGTTAGTAAGTATTTCTTCAGACATAGAGTTGTCAGGCAATGGAATAGCCTAGAAAGTGACGAAGTGCAGGCGGGAACAATAGATTGTTTTAAGACGAGGTATGATAAAGCTCATGGAGCAGGGAGAGAGAGGACCAAGTAGCAATCAGTGAAGAGGCGGGGCCAGGAGCTATGACTCGACCCCTGCAACCACAAATAGGTGATTACACACGTGTGTGTGTGTGTGTGTGTGTCTGTGTGTGTGTGTGTGTGTGTCTGTGTGTGTGTGTGTGTGTAGAAATGGACTGCAAGCAAGTTTAGTAGATACATTAAGTTACTGTCTTACAAGACACACTTCAGCTTTACAAGACACACTTCAGTCTTACAAGACACACTACAGTCTTGCAAGACACACTAGAGTCTTACATGACACACTAGAGTTTTTCAAGACACACTACAGTTTTACAAGACACACTACAGTCTTACAAGACACACTACAGTCTTACAAGACACACTACAGTCTTACAAGACACACTACAGATTTACAAGACACACTTCAGTCTTACGAGACACACTACAGTCTTACAAGACACATCACTCACTCAAACAAAAACTGGCCCGGGAAACCCCCCAAGAAAAGGGGGGTTTCCTTTCCTTAAGGAATCAATGTTTTTCAGGGCCCGCCTGTTTTAAACGGGCCCCCCTCGGGGGGAAAACCCCCCCCCCCGCAGTGTTCCGGGCCTTGGGAAAAAGCCCCCTTCTTCCGACCACCCTGTGGTCGTCGGGTTTGTGCAGCCACAGCAAAACTGGTTGAAGGCCTATCCCCCAGGAGGTGGTCACAACCGGCCCCGGGGGTTACCCCCGGAACTCTCTCCCAGGTAAATCCAAAAAATTTTTCCTTAAAACCCTTTTGGGCCCCCGTGGGGAATGGGGTGGACCCCGCAAAAACTCAGGGTCTGGGGGGTCAGGGCCGATGGGTCACCCTTGGAACTCAACAACAAGTCAATTATGCATCAAAGAAAATTGTCGGATACCTTTGTTTTGTCAAGTTTGGTGAACCAACACCTGGATTCTTACCTTTGTAATTTGCACAAAATTGGGTTTTTCTGCCCAAGAATTTTTGACTACCGGGGGAAAATTTACTAAGCCGTGGATTGTCACCCAGAAAGTCTTTTGACTAACCCGGGGGTTTGGGTCCCCAACCCACTGGCTTATATGAACCCCCAAAAAATAGGAAAAATTTTCCCCCCAGGAGAATGGACTTTTACGGTGTTAGGGAATACCCCCGGTTTTTAACCCCCAAGTTGGGGTTGGATCCCCCCTTAAAAGTCACCACGTGCGTAGAAAAAACCGCAAACAGTGGTATTGTGCCCTGCCGACCAAAAGGGTTCCGTTCCAAGGGGGGGTTTATCCCCAGTTTTAAAATTAACTATCAGGAAGAACTATTTCAAGTTTAACAAAGAGGGAGGGTACAAATGGTTTGGCATCTACTGAAAAGACCCACATTTAACTACCCCCCACAGAAATGGGGGATACTAGAAAGGAGGTTTGTTTATTTAAGGGCCTGACGAGGGGGATCTACGTGTTCGAGTGCCTACCGCCCCGGGTTAGATGGTAAACGGGGGGGGCCCGGGCTTTTACCCCCACGTTGGTTGGGGGTGATCCGTCAAAAAAGAAAGAACTTTTTCCAATGAAGCCCCTCGCCCCAAGTTTGGGGTGCTAGCCCCTAAGAAATATTCCCCATTTTTTTGTATAAGGCCTACCTCCAAAGGTTTTGGGCACTTTATTAACTAAGTTGTATTACCCAATGTTTTTTTTTTACAAACAATCTACCTAACTTCCGAAGGGTAAAACTATCAATTAAATGTACACCCCCAATTTTCGCCCCCGGTTGTATGAGGTTTGTGGGTAAGTAAAAGGGGCCCCAAAACTAGGGGTCTACTGGAAATAGGGTTGAGGGCAAAACCCGTGGTTTTAGGACCGAACAAGTTTACTACGCCCCGGAGGTGGGGTACTACCGCCCAAAGGGTGGATTGGGGTGACTACCCCCACAAGGGGAGGGGGGACTACCGCCCAAGGATGGGTGGGGTGACTACCGCCCCAGGATGGATTGGGTGACACTCCCCACAGGAGGTTGGGGTGATACCCCCACAGGATGGTTGGGGTGACAAAGCCCACGGGAAAAGGGGTGGGGGGTGACTCCCGCCCACAGGTGGATATGGGTGACTACCGCCCACGGGAAAAGGTAGCGTGACTACCCCCAAAAAGGATGGGTTTTGGGTGCTACCGCCCAAGGAGGGGTATGGGTATACCGCCCACGGATGGGTATTGGGAGTACTACCCACAGGGGGGGTTGGTGTGATCCCCCAAGGATGGGTATGGGGTAATACCCCCACGGATGGTTTAGTACTACCGCCCACAGGGGGGGGTATGGGGTGACTACCGCCCACAGGATGGATAGGGGGAGTGACTACCTACCACAGGAGGGTATAGAGTGACTACCTCCAAGGAGGAGGGGGTGACTACGCCCACAGGTGGGTGTGGAGTGACTACCGCCCACAGGGGGGGAGGGTTTTGGGACTACCGCCCACGGATGGTATGGGGTGACTACCGTCCACAGGAGGGGTATGGAGTGACTACCGCCCAAAGGATGGGTATGGGGTGACTCCGCCCACAGGAGGGGTATGGAGTGATACCGTCCACAGAATGGGAATGGTGTACTATCCCCCAAAGGATGGGTAGGGGGGTAAACCCTCCCACGGGTGGGTATTAGTGACTACCGCCCACGGATGGGTTGGGGTGACTCCCGCCCCGGATGGATATGGAGTGACTACCTTCAAGGATGGGTAAGATGATACCCCCCACAGATGGGTATGAGTGACTCCGCCCACAGGATGGGTAGGGGGGACTACCGCCCACAAGGATATGGAGTGATCCCTACCAAGGATGGGTATAGAGTGCTCCCGCCCACAAGGGGTAGGGGTGATACCGTCCACAGGAGGGTTTGGCGTGAACCTCCCACAGGAGGGGTATGGGTGATGCCCCCACAGGATGGGTATGGGGACACCCCCACAGGAGGGTATGGGGTGACTCCGCCCACATGATGGTATGGGGTGACTACCGCCCACGGAGGGATATGGGGTGACTACCTTCCACAAAGGGGGAAGGGGTGACTCCGCCACAGGAGGGGTAGGGGGTGACTCCCCTCCCCCCGGATGGGTATGGGGTGCTACCGCCCCAGGGGTGGGTATGGGGTGAATACCTCCCACAGGAGGGGTAGGGGGTGACCCCGCCCACACGAGGGGTATGGGGTGACTTTTCCCCCACGGGATGGGTATGGGGTAAATTTTCCCACGGGATGGGAGGGGGGTGACTACCGCCCACTGTTGGGATGGGTGACTACCTCCCACGGGAGGGGTAGGGGGTGACTACCCCCACGGGATGGGTATGGGGTGCATAATAAACCCCCAAAAAAAATTAAATAACTAAACTGTTTTTGGTTATAAATTTTAATAGATAGCCAATCTACATAAAAAGACATTTAGATGGATAATATCCGTTTCCGTCTAATTAGAGTCTTGCCCTTTCCGCCTGATTTCACGTTATGTAGGGCTGCACACCCAACAATTTCGTCCCCTATTTGAGGGGTTTTAAAGCCCAATATAACTTTCAAGCACCAAAAATTTCCCTTCCTATTTTCACTAACTTTTCTTGAATTTCAAACCAAATGGCGATCCCCTCATCTGCGCAGGTGCAGATTTCCATTTTTTATAACAATTTAATTTAAATAAATTGGCCATCAATTTACATATACTGTATTTCGGGAAAAATTTTAAATACTGTACAGTTTTTCCCCACGGGCGGCGGGGCGGAGTTCGTTCTAAATGACCAAATTACCCCTTCCTTTGGAGATGATTCCACCCGGTTCGGGCTTGATGGCTGTTCTCCTGGGGTCTTCCCTACGATTTCATCTTCCTGCACACTTGGTCACATTCCCTTCCGTATCACTCGTGTCCTTTCCCCTTAGTTTTTCATTTCATTTGATTGAATGCCTTTTAAATTTCCAAGGGAATCAATTTTTATTTTGTGGTAAACTTTTTTTGGCCACAACACAACACTTTGACATTCCTGACAACACCTTGTGCATCTGGGTACAATGTCAATACTTTGCCCAGAGGCCACAATGTCACCTGGATGAATGTTCTGTCGATGTACTGTCTCTGTCGCACCATAAAAGTGTTCACATAGTGTAAGAAGATATTCCTTATGCCACACATTAGACCAATGATCAATTAATTTATGTAACATTTTAAATTTATCACACAACACTGCCGCATCATTGTAATCTTCATCACTTTCTTCAGGATTATTTCTATAGACAGGATTAGCTTCCAATTTCCTTCCACATATTAGGTGAGAAGGTGATAATACATCTGCATCAGGTGTATCACTCATGTATGAGAGAGGCCTATTATTTATCCGATTTTCGCCTCCACTAACACTGCGGAATTCTTCCCAAAATTTAAATTCTCTTCCGGTGTATATTAGGGAGACACCTTTCACTGTGCCTATAGTCTTTTGTACAGCCCCCCCTGCCAAGGGGCTCTAGGAGTAATAAATTTCCAGGTACACCCTCATTAGGTTAACAGAGATTAAACATCGTTACATTATTTAACTCTATCAAATGTTGAGCACCTGCTCTACAAAATTTGGGGGAAATTATCCGAAATCTTCAATCTAGGACGGGATCTCCTAGCTGCAAATTTTTAAACAGCTGTATAAACTGTTCTGGAGACAAGCCCTTGCACTTTTAAATGAACTGCCAAGTAGCATTTAAAGTTGAACAAAACAAAAAACTTTCAGTGGAACACCATCTGAAGCCTTTAAAATGATTGGACCACTATAGTCTACACTGTTACATCAAATGGTTTCACTAATTGTACACGCTCCTTTGGCAATGGTGGGAGGACCTGGGTCATATAGGATCTGGCATCCAAAAGGGCGACATATTACACAAGTTTTAAATTTACCCTTTTTACACTTTGCCTTCCCTTGTGAATCAAGAAAGTTTCCCTAATACAATTTAAGGAATCTTGTACCCCACATGCATTACATTTTTATGGCATTTAGAACAATTAAATTTGTTAGATGATGAGTTTTGGGCAGTAAGATAAGATGTTTAACATAATCACCCAATTCAGCATTTTTTAAACCCACCTCTGGCACCTAATTACATTGTTCTCTAAATACAGCCCCAATTTCTCTATTTTGAACTTTTCACAATTTTTCTTTCAATTATCAATTTAATCTCTTTCCATAGGTTTTTTTCTGTACCCTCTTTATCCATATTCAAGAGGAGTGGAAAACTTATATGAGATATTCATCTTGTTTAGAAATTTAAACACCAACCTAGTTACAAATGATTAGTTTGGGTAAAAAAAGAGTACCTATTTTAATTAAAAAAATTTCAGTGGTCACAGTAATTTCACAGGAGCAATATACCCTTTTGTACAGGTCAATTAGCTTTATTTACCAATCAGCTCGGTCCTTTAACCATGATACAGATTACAAATTTAGCATAAGATAAACCTCGAGACAAAAATCAGCTGGATTCTCCTTACCAGGTATATGATTAAATATTAACATATGTTGACCCAAAAATATTATACTTCTCTTGCATCTATTAATTTCAGTGGGCTCTGTTTTGTACGTACACAATTTTACTGTTTTCCATTACGAAATCCAATTTTAAGGATACCTCATTATCCCAAACCCAAATACACTAATATTTACTCCTGCAACTTATTTCTTGTATAATTAGCCAATTTGACACCTACATAAATGGCTGTAATTCCCAAATGAGGTAAAGTACATGGGTTTAATTGGAGGGCACTTTAGCCTTTGAAAAC
>NW_026509319.1:0-13250 GCF_026875155.1 Cherax quadricarinatus
ATATTAAAACATAAACCCTTTCACCATAAAAAACTTCCATACTTATTATTGCCCCTTTTACTTTAATTTAGAACACTTAACTTGATTTTAAACCCCTTTCCTTTCCAAAATTTCATTCCCAAACCCTCAAAAAGAAACCATGACCTTTAAACAAGGCCAGTTAACTTTTTGATTTTTCCTTGTGCCCATCTAACGTATGCCAAAACTAAAATGCACTTTAAAAGGGCCCCTAAAATCGGGGAATTTATTAAACCTGAAAATATAAAAAAAAACCCCAAACCGGGTTTAAAAAAATTAAGTTTTAAAACCACCTTTGGGGTATGAAACCATGTTTTAGTGTAAAGAGTGAAAAAACACCACTGTGTATGACCCCAATGTTTTATTTTTGGTGAGGGGTTTTTAAAAAAACCCTGTGTTTAACACCTGTTTCAAAGAGTTCACAAGCTCCCGAACTTTAGGAATATGTTCATTTGCTGTATTTTTGGTTATATAATATTTAGAAAAAATTAGTAAAAAAAAAAATTTTTGTATTTTTTGTTTTTGTAAACAGTTTTGTAAAAATATATTGAAAATTAGTTTGTGGCTTTTTTTGTGTTGTTACAACGAGTGTATATATGTACTTGCCCCTTTAATTTGGTGTCACGGCCACATAAGTTATGGGGAAAAAATTAAAATACTGAAAAAAACAAAAAAAACCTTTTCAAATCAAGTAAAAAAAGTTTCCCGGAGTGAGCGGCAGTCCCCGCTGTTGCATACGGGTTTTTTCCCGGGCAAAATTTCATGCCTCTATATCCCCGGAAAGTATGAGGGGAAAAATTTTTTTTGGGGACAAAAAACAATCAAAAAAATAATTTTAAAACATTTTCAAAAGAAAAAATAATTTTTTTTTTTCGAATTTTTTGCGACACAGGAAAACATTTCAGGATTGGGCCCTTCGAAAGTTAAGGGGTTTTAAAAATACACTCCAAACAGAATACTCCTTTCAAACTGAATTTTACAAAAAATGCAGGAAACCTTTATGCCCTTTGTTTTTTGTTAATACTAATTTGTGCTTTATAGTTATCTTTTTTTAAAATTTTGTTTTATCACTGATTTCATCATTGCTTATTTAAATTTTAAATTTAAAATTTTTAAGCCAGCCTTTAAACCCTATGCTTATAAGTGGTTTGGCATGCTGCTCTTACCTGTATTTTTTGTACCTTGAATGTATGCTTAAATTTACTAAAAAATAAATAAATAAATAAATAAACAAAAAACCCATGAAACAAACCCGGTAAAAATACTAATGTTCTATCATTTTTTTTTTTTTTTTTATTATCACATGGGCCGATTCCCCCAAAGGCGGGGGTTTGGCCCGAAAAAAAAAAAATTTCCCCATATTCACCCCTACTGTTTGCCAGAAGGGTGTTTTTCCCCATTTTTAAAAACCCTGCAACATTAAAACCCCCTTTCCCAGAGTGCAGGCATGTATTTCCCCTTTCCCCAAGGGCTCAAGCCCGGGCCTTTGCCGGTTTCCCTGAATCCCTTATAAATGTTATTTTGCTCACACCCCAAACAGCAGGGGTCAAGTTTTAAAAAAACCCTTTTTGTCTCCATTCACTCCAAACAAAAACGCTCACGCATGCCGGGCTGGAACCCCCAAAAGCCCTCGCACACAAAACCCCCCTTTTACCCCTCCCCCCAAAAACCTTTTAGGCCCGACCCCACCCCGCCTTCCTTCCACTACAGACTGATCACTCTTAAAGGGATTCTGTATCGCTCCTTTCTCTCAACATCCCCAAACCCACCTCAAAAAACCTTCCTCCGCCCCTGGCCCAAACATTTTTGGGTAACCCCCGCCCCCTCCTAATTTTCAAACTACAAATTCCCTCTCCCTTTATTTTTCACACCACACATTCCCCTCAGCACGACATTTCACCTGCCCCCCAGCCTTCCCCTTTGAATGACATTTTTTCCCCTCCCCCACGTTCCCATAAAAAGGGGTTGCTAAAGGGGAAAACTATACTCCATACTTTCCCCTCTTTGCCCCCAAAAGGGGAAAAAAGTTTTTTGTTCCACAGACCCCTTAAGGGCACCACTCCCCTCTTTTTCCCCTCATAAAATTTCCCTTTGAATTACTCATCTTTCAAAAAAAACCATCCGCTGAACGTCCACCCCCCAAAATATTTTTAAATTATTTTTCACCCCCTCCATACCCTCCCCCCAAATCTGATATTAAATTTTCCTTTTCACCCTAATCTTTTTGTTTACCCTATAAACCTTACTCTTTCCGGGTATTCCCTTTTTAATTTTCTTCTTTTGCACCCCTCCCCAAATTTCATCCCCAATTCTGAAACTTCTCTTAAAAATTTTCCCAAGGGGAAACAGGGGTCATCGCAAGAGCGCTGTGACAACTCCCATTTTTTTGTGTGATTCTTTATTTTTTAAACTCCAGGGTCTTCCCAAAGGGCCCCTGGGCATTTACTTCTCTTACAACCCCATCTATAAATATATTAAAAAACCACGGTGACATCACACCCCTTGTTAACCCTATTTTTTCGGGGAAAAAAAATTTTTTCCCTCTTTCCTCATATTTCAAACTTGGGGCCTCACTTCCTTTTAAAAACTCTTACTGTTTTCCCAGAACCTACCTCTACCCCAAACATTTGCAACATTGCCACATTCCCCCCTTTTCCCCCCGGTCATACCCCTTTTTCCCAAAATTCCAAAAAATCCCACAAAGCCCTTTTAGCCTTAAAAAATTATGTTAATTTATATGTTTCCCCTGTAAACCCCCTGGTCCAACCCCCCTATTTTTTTCCTTTAAAGCCTCCTTTTTTCATCTGCTTTCCTTTTCCGTCTTACTCTTAATTCTTTCAATTATAACTCTACCCTACACTTTACCAGGGCACTCAACGGACTTTTTTTTTTTTTTTTTTTTTTTTCACACTGGGGCCCCTTTCCCCCCAAGGCCCCGGGTGGCCCCAAAAAAGAAAAACTTTACCTCATTCACTCCCTCACTGTTTGGGCCCGAAGGGTGCCCTTTTCATACAGTTTTTAAACTGCCCAAAATTTTTTAAAACCCCCCTTCAGGGGTGCAGGACTGTTCTTCCCCCTCCCGGACTCAAGTCCCCCGGCCCGGGTTTCCCTGAAACCCTTCATAAATGTAAAATTTTTTTCACTTTCTTTTATCCCCTTTTCCTTTATACAAAGGGAAAAAAAGCATGCTCTCTTTCCAATCCCCAGGGTACCCTTTCCTCTTCCCTTCATTTATTTTAAAAATTGCACCCCAAACCCCTCCCCAAAAAATATATCCCCACCCGCTTTTAAACCCTTTCTATCTTTACCCCTCAATTTCCCGGCGCCTTTCCCCCTTTTTATTTTTACCTATATTTATATTTACATATTTACAACATTGGGAAAGGTTTTTAAAACTGCTGGAGTTGTGGAACTCCCTTTAAAAAAAGGGGACCTTTAAAAGAGGCACCCTTCATTCCTCACACATAAAAGGGTGTCTTTGCAAACTTGGTTTCCGTCGTTTTTTTTGTGCACAGACGATGCATCTCTTCTGGGAAAAATTTCCCTTTTGAGTTGAAGGAAGGGTTTTATTATTTAAATTGGTTTACCTTCCCTCCCCAAAATTTTTGGGGATATCCTGAGTAATTCGAGGACTTGTTGTATAAAACAGGTTTTTCTTCCCCGGTTACTTCTTTTGGTTGTCTGCAAAAGGGCAAACAAAATTCCCATACGGTGGTCTGTTGCCGTCTTTTTTTGGTACAAATTTATTTCATTTTAGAATTTTAAAAAGTCCATTGGGGGGAAGGAAAAAGTTTCCTTTTACCACTTTTTAACTCTTACGAAAACAGCAAAAAAAACCAATCTGCATGTCCCCATTTGTCAACCAAGCGTTTTTTTGTGTATAATCAAACACAGTCACTGGTTTTCGAATTCGTTAAAAAGTCACTCGAAAACAACTTTGCCACTGTCTTGCATTTAAATTTTGGGTTTTAATGGTTGTCAAAAATGTGAAAATCTCGTTTGTCAGCCACCATAATTTCCATGATTCTTTTGGGAGTAAACGCCCTTTCCGTCATCCCGGGAACCTGCGTTGGGGCCTGGGCAATTTTTTTACGATTGGAAAAGCACCCTGCCCACACATCTGTTTTGTTCACTCGCATGAAATTCCAAAGAGTAATGGGCCCTTTTGTACCAGTTTTCGGTATATAATGTATGCCCCTTCCCAAGGTAAAAGGGGCCATCATGTTTCTCACTACGTCACATGAGATACCCAAAACATCTTGGTATTTTCAATGTTTTTTCTTTCCCCTTATACAACAAAATCCAACAAACCCGGCCCCTGCAAAAATAAGGTAAAACAGTTTTTTTTTCCAAAGCGTTTTCCTTTTTGCTCCCGGGATATACTTTCTTGAATTTACAGTCTTTCCCTTTTAAAAAATCAAAGGGCTCGTCAATTACAAGTTCTTGAAGGTAAAAGTATAGCTGAAATTTTGTTTTGGATCATGGGAAAAAATTTTTTAATTTTTGTTTTAAACCCGTACTTCTGTCAGGCCCGGTTTTGTCGAGAAATTTCAAAATAGTAAGGTAAGATAAAAATGTTTAAGGTATTTATTTCACTGAAGCCGGGGTAGAAAAAATTTGCGATCTGTGGACCCGTATGCTTTTAAAATTATGTTATAGACCGAGGGATAAGCATTATTGGGTTTCAAAAGCAAAACTTTCTGCAAAAAGTCGTCTCTTTCACCTGTTTAGTCTTGGGCTGTAGTGTTTTGATCGTACTCCATACTTCATCAGCTTTAGAATCTTCTCAACTAAACCCTCCCTAAAAAATCTGATGATTCCCTAAACTAAAAAGAAAAGGGGAACCTCATGGTAGGGAAACCCTTAGCCCTGCAAAGGGCCCCTTCGAACTGTCAACCACAATATATTATGTGAGAAACTTCAAGCTATCGGAAAAGGTTCTTAGACTGTTTAATCCTACCTTTACAACGGGAACAAATTGTCAAAATCAACAAAAGGAATCAACCCCTCCTAACATTGGATTCCCCCAAAGGGTATATTCTGGGCCCCCTTTTATTCTTATGTTATGTCAATACATGCCTATCATGGCCAAGTGCAAATTTTACTGTATGCAGATGACAGTCCCCGTTAGTTTTCAGTAAAGACCCCCCAATAAGCTAATGTTTTAACCGGGAACTGGAGTCCGCAGCAAAGGGTTAGTAGACAACAAACTATCTTTACACCCAGGAAAACTGAAGCCATTCTCTTTCCCCAAACATAAACTGAGAAGGGAAAAAATTTTTAAAGTCCTGTAAGGGGAGCCCATCACTTTACCTGGAGTTTACCTGGAGAGATTTTGGGGGGTCAAGCCCCCGGCCCGGGTCTGTGACCAGGGGTTTCATCAGTAAAAAACTGGAACCCCTTTGACCCTTGCATGTCGGGAATTGATAGGGAACAGTGTAGTAAAAAAACGAAGCCGACTGAAGTTCCGATGCAAGCCGTGTCTACCACTGAGGCTCGCGGGCCCCTATTTCACCCTTTAAAATCCCAAGGTTTGCGCTTGCTTTTCGGGGCCTCCCTTGCCCTTGACAAAAAAACTGAAAGAAAACTGAAAATCACCAGAACAAATCGTAAGATTCACCCTGGGGGCGGGGGACCAAGAGAGCATGTGGGTCAAATAAATTACGCAGTTGGATACTGAAGTTAAGAAGAGAAAAACTATGAAGCAAATCATGTTTAAAAAATTTTTGCTCACAAACATTCCAAATATCTTGCTGTCAATTTTGTAAAAGGGGGGAACCAAAGCAGTCATAGACAGGGGAGAGCAAATTTTTGGTCCCACGTCATTGGCCGGGCTTCAAACACCTTTTCTTGTACACAAAAAAGGGAAGGGAACAACAACCCTACATTCACAGCCAGTCATAGCATAAACCCGTTCAAGAAGAGTGAAAAAGGGTGTCTGAAAAATGAGTACAGAAAGGGAGGGAAGATTTTCTATTTTTTAGCTAGATCCGTGAAATTTTTAATTTATTCCAGTAAGGCCCCGGGATTGTAGTCTTAATGACCCCCTGTAGTAAAGTCTCTTTAGTATGAAATAAATTTATCTTCATTATGAATAATAAAAAATATTATAACCTTTATTTTAAAGAGGATGGGTTTTGGTAGACAAAAACCGCCCGGGGAGGATCCCGTCCTGCCAAGTGAGGAAAAACGGAAACCTGAAATTTGTTTTACATGATGTAGGATTGCGGGTGCTTTTTTCTGTTCAAAAACATGCAAGATTTCGGGTACGTCTTGCTTTTTCTACTTAGATTTGGGCCCCCTACACATACAGAAAAGCATATACATTCATACACCCCCTTTGGGGTTTTCTTCTACTTTCTTTTTTTAGTTCTTGTTTTTTTTGTTCATTTCCTTTTATCTCCATGGGGAAGGGAAACAGAATTCTTCCTCCAAAGCCATGCTGTTGAAGGGGCGACTAAAATGCCAGAGCAAGGAGCTGTAACCCTTCTCCTGAATTTTTCTAAATTTAAAAGGAAAACTACTTTTTTCCTTTTGGGGGCCCCCCCGCCTGTGGGAAAGGCCGGTGTTGAAACAAAATATTTAATAAAAAGGGAAAAAACCCCAATGGAAATAAGTCACTCTGTCTGATTTTTTTTTGGGTTTACCCGGGTTCCTCAATATGCTGTTTTATGATAATTCTAGTAACTTATTTGTGTATCCCTGAAAAAACTTACTTATTATTAGATGGGTGAACATAGACAACAGGTTAAAGAAACTCCCCAATGTTTCTCCCTGGCTGGAACAAATATTTCCCAAAAAAATCATATTGGCAACCCCAAGCTGGGTACTGGAAAAAAGCTCTTTGTCGACTTTTTGGGTTATCCTGGGTTTCTACACTATGCGCTATGTGGATAACCTTGTAAGAAAAACTTTTTTTGTTTCTTTTATGGCAGTAGATGTATATCATAGCCCTGTGTTTTAAACTCGTTGTCCAAAAAAGCCCAAGACAGGGATAGGAGGAGGGTTTTGTATCCCTTTTCCCTTCATACCCCGTTGAACTGCTTGGTGTTTTCCCAAATATTATTTATTCTGGATATTTAAATGTTTTTAGTTATTTTTTTGTTTATTATGTCTTTTAAAAAATTGTGAAGCAAAAAACCTGTATGTTGTTTTAGTGTAAAAAAAAGCAAATTCTCCTGATCACGTGACGAGCCATGGAAACTGTAGGGGCTTCAAAGCCCCCTTTATTTTTAAACCTGTAGGGCACTCCAAATATTTGAAAAAAAAAAATTTTTTTTTAAAATGGGAGCCTTTTTTTTAATGTTATAGGTTTAAAAAAAATTTGAGTCAGTATTTCCCGGATATAAGAGGGGGAAAGTTGGCTCTGGATGCTAACCGACAGTAAATCGACTTCGCTGCTTGCAGAAGTTTTGCTGAATATCTGTTTTTCTCTTTTTTATTTTAATTTATATATTTTTTATGTTCTGAAAATTGAAATTTTTAACTATTTCTTGAAATTTTCATAGCCAATCTTTGTTCTGACACTAATTTAGGTACTGACATAGTGCTAAAATACTCACATAAAATTGGCGGTGAACTTTTAAACACCTCCGGGTTTTTTACTTTTGTCTAGAAATATATACAAATATTTATAGGCCCAGAATGTTTTAGATACCCTGGCATTTTCCCTTAAAGCATGTTGTTTGAAAGGTACCCCTAACTCTTGACAGCCCAGGGCATTGATAATACCCACTGCCCAGCTCCCCACTGTATTTTTTACCGTTACCCCAAAAACATGTTTTTGTTGTCTTTTATTCTAGTGTCTGTCTCTGTCTTCTGTCCTCCCTTTTTTCTGTTGCTATTACCTTTCTTCCCTGGGGTATACTTTATAAAATTCCTTTGAAAAGGGTTTTTAAAAACCCGTTTATTTGTCTTTAAAAAGGGGTCCAACCCCGGGTTTTTATTTTTTTGTTAAAATTTTTCCCCCCCCCCCCTTTTTTGCCTGAATTTTTTGAGTTACCCTGGGTAATTTACCTATGTATAAAAAACTGTATTTGTGGTACATGTGGACAGGGGTATAGAAGACAGAGAAAAAGACAAAGAGATATAGACAAGACACCCAGAGAACCAAAGAAGCCACCCCGGCCACCCCTGCCGAAACATAAAATATAAGAAAAAAGGGAACATGCGCGGCCTACTGGCCCAGCAAGGCAGGTCCAGTCACCCCCCCCCCTCCTGGCTTGACAATGACCCACCCCGTCAGGCACACCCTTTAAAGGGAAGGGGCAACATCAGACCCAGAGCACAACTAGTCAGGGCCAACTCACACCCCCACATCCTCATGTATTTTTCTAAAATATTTTTTCTTTCCCTTAAAATGGAGGTTAAGTGAATGGCATCAGTGAATCCCTGGTGTTTGCCACGCTTTTTCGCTGGCACTCGTTTTTTTTAAAGGTCTCCCCACAAGGGACTAAAGTGTCCCAATTTTTTAATCTGCACACATTGATGCACAGACCCTTCTTTATGTCTAGGTGACCAAGCCTATTGTGCAAATTTGAAGGAATGAAAAATAAAACTTGATCTACGTTGGGGCCTAACATGCAAACGAATCTGCGTTTGGACAGTTTAAGGGTTTAATTTACAAGTACTTTTAGGTGCTTTTAAAAACGAGAAGCATTTTTTTATTCATTTGGGAAACCCTGGCAGGGCAAAAAGGAAGACGTTTAAAAAATAAAAAGGAGAAAAAGAAATTGGGAAAGACTTGTGCAGCAAGTCGCCCCCAAACAGTACCAGCAGGTGGCGTGGTGACCCTGGAAATTTGAAATTTGCTAGCCGAAAAATTGTGCCAAATAACTGATGGAACCAGATTCTGATTTCTGGTTTGGATGGGAGAACTGTACCTCTTTTTTTAGAAAAAAATAAAAAATTCCCGGGCTTGGCATGAATACATAAAGAATGTTTTGGGCAGTTAAAGGTTTTTAAAATGTAAAGTTTGCCTAAAGCTATACATACAGTGGGCCCCCCCCCCTTTATAATATTTAAACTTTCCTGAGGCTCTTCGTAAGCTAATTATCGTTGCCGAATTAATTTTCCCCATGAGAAATAATGGAAATCAAATTTTCCCTGCAAGACACCCCAAGTATGAAAAAAAAAAAATTTTTTCCACATAAAATTTAAATTTTTAATACACAAAATGAAAAGACATCCAATTACTATCTACCCAAGAAAGAATAAATACATAATTTTTTTTAAATCTGGTGTGATTTATGGAGGGGGGAAAGGGGAGTGTGGAAGTTATTGTTTAGAAAGGGAACCCCCCCATTTGGATGAGTAGCAAGTCCTTTTCCCGGGTTACTTCCCTTTTTCTTTTAAAGCCCCAGGACCCCTTGGAAATCATGACATCTTCGCACAACAAATCTGTCCTAAGGGGCTGTACCCCCCGTTCCTTTAACCTTTCAGGGTTTCGGCCGTACTAGTACGGTTACGCCCGGGTTTTGACGTACTAGTACCTAAATTCTAGTGCCCCAAATCTAGTGAAAAAAAACGGTAGGGCCCCTTATGAAAGAAGGTTAGTGGTCATGTCGCGTATAAAAAAAAACCTGCAGCCCACAGTGTGTAATGAGAAAAAAAAAAATCTTTAATTTGGGTTAAAACAATGCTTTTCAGGGATTTTCGATGGTATTTATTTTTGATTCTAGTTTTCCTGGTCTCATTTTTTAAAATGGAAGACATATTCAAAATTTGGGTAATTTTGCTGGGTTTTACAAAAAAAAGACCTTGAAATTTTAGTCAAAGAGCGAAATTTTTTTTTTCAAAAATTTAAAATAAACAAAATCAGCTAAGCATTCAAAAAACTTCAACGGGGAGTCTAATATTCTTTCAAAGTGCGCTGATTTTATTTGACCATTTCACATTGCATAGCTGATAACATAAATCTTTTTTTTTTTGTGAGAAAAAAAAATTCAAAGTGGAATGCAAAAGAATTGAGGGCCGGGATGTGACTAATGAACAGAGGGAAATGTTTTTTTTATGCCAGGAATGTCTTCTTGTTTTTCTGGGCCCTATTTGAAATTGGCTCTTTTGAAATTTGTGTGAAAATGGGAAATTGCTTAAATTTTGACCACTGTATTGGATAATTAAATTGAAAATGGATGGTTTCTTGTCTCATATGAAAAAAAAATGGAGTTTTAGCAAAAAAGTTATAATTTTTTTCGACTAGTACTTTGGGAAATTGGGCCCAAAAAAAGGGTCAAAGTGGGCAAAACGCCCATGAAACATCTCGAGACCCCTAACTTCGTGAAAGCAAAATTTTTAAATTTTTCCAAAAAAATTTCTACTTTTGGTGCATTAGGTCGGGAAAAGATTCTCTATCTTTTTTAAGAAAAATTTTTTTTTTTTTTTTAATTTGGGTGACCCTGAGAACAATCTCGGAGAGGGCCCGTCAACCCCGAAAGGTTAAGATTTTTCCTAAAATGGGGCCATAACATTTATTGTAATAGCACCACACGGTTGCATAGCTTTTTAGGGTGATTTTCATCCAAAAGGTTTGCAGTTCACCCATTTGCACACATTCCCTTAATCTTTTAAGTAGGCACAAGGGGTTCTACAACTGGCATAGGTTTCCCTCAGGGTTAGCCCCAAACCCTTCAAATTTTTCTTAATTCCATAGTAAAATTCACCTTTTTACACAGGTTGGCACTAGAAGCTTTCTTGGGCCCATGATGACTTTTTTTTGCAGTTACAAGCACAAGAAACACTGGATAAGGGAAATGTACTGAATGTATGCATGGATGCACTGCACGGGCTGGCTTGTAAACAACTGACACTCACGGGCAGCTGAGGCCACATTGGGACATGTCCCAGACGAATCACGAAAGGGAAAATTTTTTTTATCATGAAGGCGGGGGAAAATTTTTGCGTTCAAATGCTTCGTAGGGCGGTTTTAAAACGTAACGCAATGTGTTCGTAAGGCGGGGTTCACTGTACTAATGGGTTTTCTGCATACACATCTCAATGCCCACCGATCACTGTACAAACATTGTACGTATTATGCTAAAAATAATGAATGTTTAATCTTTAATCTTTTCAGATTTGTGCACAAGTGTTGCTGAAGCCTAAAGACAAAGGAATCCTGTGGGGAAAAGGAAAAGTGCATTAGCTCATATATCCAGAAAAGGAATTCTACGAGCACATAATAAACTTTGCAAGAAGATATCAGTTGTGTTGGTACTGTGGTGCTCAAAATGGAACAGTCAAAAGCTTCCTCCACTCAAGATTATTCATGAAAGATTCAAGACTGTAAAGAAAGGGGGCCCTATTCTTGACAATTATTTTCGTAAGTTTTTAGTTTTTATTACTCAGGTATTTTTTTGGCTGCCCTCAAGAGCAGTGCCTTGATGTTGGTGAACAGTTCTTAACCCAGAGAATTTATTTATTTATTTATTTTTTAATTTAAGCATACATACAGAGGTACAAAAAATACAGGTAAAACACAGGAGGTTAATACAAGTTAAGTGTTCTATGTAGTAAAGGTTGCAGTAATAGTATGGATGTTTTGTAAAGGTGAGTAGTTGAGTGTTTTGAATATTGGTGGAGTGTGCTGCCTGTAGTGAGAATTTGTTATCATTAACTGCAGCCTTTTGTTGGGTAATTAGTGGTCTGAGATGGTTAATTGTTGTTGACCCCATGCACAAATTCCATAGATGAGATAGGGTAAATAAGAGAGTGATAAAGGCCAGGAGGGCTGACTGTGGAGCATAGGTACCGTATCTTCGATAGTATCCACAGTCTTGGAAATTTTCTTAGAAATTTGTTGTTTTATGTGTATGAAATTTTGAGTCTATTATCAAGGTGGGTTCCTAAGAATTTTCCCTCTGTTAGCTTTGTGATTTGGTTTATCTGTTTATCGTTAGTTACGGAATGAAAGATACCCCCACTTTTTGGGGACAAACTTAATGATTTCCCATTTTTCCCAGGGCCCTTTTCTGATCTGTGGTTATGCTTGTCTATTTTTTTTTTAAAACAAGAGCTTCTCCCCTGAGGCAGGGTGACCACGAGGCAGGGGGACCACTAGGCGGGGGACCACCAAGGGAGGGGGACCCCTGAGGCAGGGACCACTGGGCAGGGTGACCACTGAGCAGGGTGACCCCAAGGCAATACCACGAGGCAGGGTGACCACTGAGACGGGACCACCAAGGCAGGTGACCCCAAGGCAGGTGACCACTGAGGCAGGGGACCACCGAGGACGGGGACCACCAAGGCATGGACCACCAAGGCAGGGGGACCACCAGGAGGGTGACCACCGAGGCAGGGGGGGGCCACCGAGGCAGGGTGGCCCCCAAGGGAGGGTGACCCCCAAGGCAGGGGGCCACCAAGGCAGGGGACCACCAAGGCAGGGGACCACCAAGGGAGGGGGACCACCAACAGGGGGACCACCTTGAAAGCAGGGTGACCACCAAGGCAGGGGGCCACCAAGGGAGGGGACCACCCAAGGGGAGGGTGACCCCAAGGCAGGTGACCACCAAATCGGGGGGACCACAAGGCAGGGGGGCCACCAAGGCGGGGTGACCCCCAAGGGAGGGGACCCCCAAGGGATAACCACTGAGGGAGGGTGACCACCAAGGCAGGGTGACCACCAAGGCAGGTACCCCAAGGCAGGTGACCACCCAGGCAGGTGGGCCACCAAGGCAGATGACCCCCCAAGCGGGGGACCACGAGCGGGTGACCCCAAGCAGGGTGACAAATGAGGCAGGGTGACCACCCAAAGGGAGGGTGACCCCCCAAGGGAGGGGCCACTAGGCAGAGTGACCCCAAGGCAGGGTGACCCCCAAGGCAGGGGGACCACCAAGCAGGGTACCCCGAGCAGGGTGACCACTGAGGCAGGGGGACCCTGAGGCGGTGACCACTGAGGGGGGTGAGCACTGAGGGAGGGTGAGCACTGAGGCAGGTACCACGAAGGGGAGGGTGACCACTGAGACAGGGTGACACCAATCGGGTGACCACCCAAAGGGAGGGGGACCACCAAGCAGGGGACCCCCAGGGAAAGGGGACCATCGAAGGGGGCCCCGGGAGGGGCCACGAGGCAGGGGACCACCAAGGCAGGTGCCACCAAGGCAGGGTACCAAAGAGGGAGGGGGACCACCGAGCAGGGTGACCATGAGGCGGATGACCCTGGGCAGGGTGACCCAAGGCAGGATAAGGGGAGGGGGGCCACTAGGGCAGGGGGACCCCAAGACAGGTGACCACTAGGC
>NW_026509320.1:0-14157 GCF_026875155.1 Cherax quadricarinatus
CCCCTGCGCCTGCGCAGTTTGGCAGGGGGGTGGGGGTCGAGCTGGGCAGAGGTGGCGGGAGTGTTTTGAATGGTAGGAGGCTGAGAAACCGGGAATGAGGAAACTGGCGTTCACGGCGGGCCTAAGGATCAATATAGGCCTCAATTCATAATAGGAAGTGTCGTGACTGTCCTTAGTGAAGAGTGGGGGGAACGTGATTTACGGGACCACCGTAAAAGGGGGGTTTAAAATTAGTGAATAATTTTTCGACCTGGTGTGACAGGTGCACGGCCATGGTGTGTGTCCAGGGGAAATACCCGTGTGTACTCCTCGCTCATCGGCCTCAGATCTTAATGGAGTGACCTCTAATGTGTATAAAATATTTTATGAGACGTTAAATGTCTTGTGAATGGTAATGTAATCAGTGATAATAACATTGAGTAAGAGAATGCGGGATGTGGAAATAGATCGCCCTGCTCCGAGTGAACGCGGTGACTCTCATACCGAGGATAATGAAGCTTTATGGAATCACGACTTCAAAACCCGGGACAAACCGACGGATACCTCGTCCTGCGGAATAAGAACCGTGTCGGTGTAGCAGGACATCGAAATGAGATGGGGAATGGAGGAAAAAAGGAGTATCAATCACCACAGTTAAGTAACCCTTCTATTTTATAGCAGACTGATGCTGGCCAGTTAGGTATGTTGTAATTGGATAGGTTATGAGTGATCCAGCTACATCAAGTGACCACCAGAGAACATCTGGTAACTGGTGGGATTATGTACAAAGTTTTTCCTTGATGGATGTATCCATGTGTATCCTACCCCCCCCCCTTCATTCAGCTAAACTAACATAATCTATACAGTCCACAATTAATTAGTAGCGTCGTGCTTGAGGGTGCTACCCAATTTATACTGGTCTCGGATAGATGTGGACAAGATTGTGAGGGTCGAGGGGCCACCTGTAGTGACCAGAGGTGGTTAAGTTTTCTCACATGTCTACACGGGGTGACTACGGTAAACAATATGGTTGTCTCCCAATGAGATTACTTGTATGTATATAATGTTGAGGTACATACAGATAAGCACCCTATAAAATTTTCCACAATTACATTACCTGACAAAATACTCCATTCTATTGAATGCTCAGCAACACAGTAAATGACCATATGACGTGTCTTTGTAATACTCATTTGTGCTAAATTGTTATCTGTTTACAATAATGTTTTTATCACTGAATATATCGTTGCTTAGTTAATCTTAAGATAATTTTAATCCTGCCCATAATGCTCTGCATACAAGGGGCTTTGGCATGTTGCACTGTAATAACTGTATTCCTTTGTACTTCACTGTATCATATTCAAATAAATAAATAAATAAATAAATAAATAAATAAATATCTGTACCATAATAAACCAACAAATTTCCTTCCAGTTTGGTCGAGGTTTCATTACCGGGCAGTGGACGGCTCGATACGGCGCACAGTGTCAGTGACCCTATAACCCACAACAACAACAACATAAGACAGTGTTTTATCACATGTTTCCCTCGCACTGTGCCCCACATACCCTGTGCCCAACATACCCTGTGCCCAACATACCCTCACTACTTGCTTTCCAACACCTACTGCATCACATGAGAGGTGAGAGCATTATAAAACTTGTGGCAGAGTAAAAAAAACCTTGTGAAATATGTTCATTGACTTCGTTGTCTTCCTTTCTGGAGTAAATCCCCGATGATGAATTGCTCTTGATCCAAGGAATTAGAACTAGTTTCCATTTCCTTGCATCAAATGTGTAAGTTATGTTAGAGTAAAAATCTTAAAATAACTCACTGACCTGAGTTTACCTTTCTTAAACATAACTCCAGTTCCTGGGATCAAGAGCCCTCCACCAGCATCAAGGCTCCACCATGGAGTTATATTATCATATATTATTATGCTTTATTTAAGTGGCTTTCAATTTATAAATTTGTATTTATTGTCAACTAGATTACCATTGATAAATTAGACACACATGCAACTCTTGGGTATCTTTATTTAGGAAATGTTTCGCCACACAGTGGCTTCAGCAGTCCACACGTAGGAGAAACTTGAAGAACGTGTCTAATTTATCAACATGTCGGTTCTCTGAACCATTCATCTACAAATCTGTCAGACACTAGATTACCATTATTATTATTGTGAATGTCAGGATAACCCAGGGAGGGTTAGCCTCCCAGGTTAACCCAGGGAGGGTTAACCTGCCAGGATAACCCAGGGAGGGTTAACCTCCCAGGATAACCCAGGGAGGGTTAGCCTCCCAGGATAACACAGGGAGGGTTAGCCTTCCAGGATAACCCAGGGAGGGTTAGCCTCCCAGGATAACACAGGGAGGATAAGCCTCCCAGGATAACCTAGGGAAGGTTAGCCTCTCAGGATAACACAGGGAGGGTTAGCCTCACAGGATAACCCAGGGAGGGTTAGCCTCCCAGGATAACCCCATGAAGGTTAGCCTACCAGGATAACCCAGGGAGGGTTAGCCTCACAGGATAACCCAGGGAGGGTTAGCCTCACAGGATAAACCCAGGCAGGGTTAGCCTCCAGGATAAACCCAGGGAAGGTTAGCCTCCCAGGATAAAACCCCGGGAGGGTTAGCCTCCCAGGATAAAACCCCGGAGGGTTAGCCTCAAGGATACCCAGGGAGGGTTAGCCTCCCAGGATAACCTAGGGAAGGTTAGCCTCCCAGGATAACCCAGGGAGGGTTAGCCTCACAGGATAACCCAGGGAGGGTTAGCCTCACAGGATAACCCAGGCAGGGTTAAACCTCCCCGGATAACCTAGGGAAGGTTAGCCTCCCGGATAACCAGGGAGGGGTTAGCCTCCCCGGATAACCCAGGAGGGTTAGCCTCCAGGATAACCCAGGGAGGGTAAACCTCCCAGGATAACCCCGGGGGGTTAGCCCCCCAGGATAAACCCAGGGAGGGTTAACCTCCCAGGATAACCAGGGGGGTTAACCTCCCAGGATAACCCAGGGAGGGTTAACCTCCCAGGATAACTCAAGGAAAGGTTAACCTCCCATGATAACCCAGGGAGGGTTAACCCCCCAGGATAAGTCAGGGAGGGTTTAGCCTCCCAGGGGTAACCCAGGAGGGTTAGCCTTCCAGGATAACCCAGGGAGTGTTATCCTCCCAGGATAACCCAGGGAGGGTTAGCCTCCTAGGATAACCCAGGAAGGGTTAACCCCAGGATAACCCAGGGAGGGGTTTGCCTCCCAGTATAACCCAGGAAGGTTAGCCTCCCAGGATAACCCAGGTAGGGTTAGCCTCCCAGGATAAACCTGGGAGGGTTAGCCTCCCAGGATAACCCAGGGAGGGTTAGCCTCCCAGGATAACCCAGGGAGGGTTAACCTCCCAGGATAACCCAGGGAGGATTAACCTCCCAGGATAACCCCAGAAGGGTTAGCCTCCCAGGATAACCCAGGAAGGGTTAGCCTCCCAGGATAGCCCAGGGAGGGTTAGCCTCCCCGGATAACCCAGGGAGGGTTTTGCCTCCCGGGATAAACCCAGGGAAGGTTAGCCTCCCAGGATAACCCAGGGAGGGTTAGCCTCCCAGGAAAACCCAGGGAGGGTTAGCCTCCCAGGATAACCCATTGAGGGTAAACCTCCCAGGATAACCCAGGGAGGGTTAGCCTCCAAGGATAACCTAGGGAGGGTTAACCTCCCAGGATAACCCAGGGAGCGTTAACCTCCCAGGATAACCCAGGGAGGGTTAACCTCCCAGGAAAACTCAGGGAGGGTTAACCTCCCATGATAACCAAGGGAGGGTAAACCTCCCAGGATAACTCAGGGAGGGTTAGCCTCCCAGTATAACCCCAGGAGGGTTAGCCTTCCAGGATAACCCAGGGAGGGTTAGCCTCCCAGGATAACCCAGGGAGGGTTAGCCTCCCAGGATAACCCAGGGAGGGTTAACCTCCCAGGATAACCCAGGGAGGGTTAGCCTCCCAGTATAACCCCAGGAAGGTTAGCCTCCCAGGATAACCCAGGTAGGGTTAGCCTCCCAGGATAACCCATGGAGGGTTAGCCTCCCAGGATAAAACCCGGAGGGTTAGCCTCCCAGGATAACCCAGGGAGGTTTAACGTCCCAGGATAACCCAGGGAGGATTAACCTCCCAGGATAACCCCAGGAGGGTTAGCCTCCCAGGATAACCTCAGGAGGGTTAGCCTCCCAGGATAACCCAGGAAGGGTTAGCCTCCCAGGATAGCCCAGGGAGGGTTAGCCTCCCAGGATAACCCGGAGGGTTAACCTCCCGGATTAACCCAGGGAGGGTTAACCTCCCAGGATAACTCAGGGAGGGTTAACCTCCCATGATAACCCAGGGAGGGTTAACCTCCCAGGATAACTCAGGGAGGGTTAGCCGCCCAGTATAACCCCAGGAAGGTTAGCCTCCCCGGATAACCCAGGTAGGGTTAGCCTCCCAGGATAACCCAGGGAGGGTTAGCCTCCCAGGATTAAACCCCGGGGGGGTTAGCCTCCCAGGATAACCCAGGGAGGGTTAGCCTCCCAGGATAACCAGGGAGGGTTAACCTCCCAGGATAACCCAGGGAGGGTTAACCTCCCAGGATAACCCAGGGGGGATTAGCCTCCCAGTATAACCCCAGGAGGTTAGCTCCCGGATAACCCAGGTAGGGTTAGCTCCCAGGATAACCCAGGGAGGGTTTTGCCTCCAGGATAACCAGGGAGGGTTAGCCTCCCAGGATAACCCAGGGAGGATTAACCTCCCAGGATAACCCCAGGAGGGTTAGCCTCCCAGGATAACCTCAGGAGGGGTTTGCCTCCCAGGATAACCAGGAAGGGTTAGCCTCCCCGGATAGCCCAGGGAGGGTTAGCCTCCCAGGATAAAACCCCAAAGGGGGGTTAGCCTCCCAGAATAACCCAGGGAGGGTTAACCTCCTGGATAACCCAGGGAGGGTTAGCCTCCCAGGATAACCCAGGAGGATTAGGCCTCCCCGGATAACCCCTGGAGGGTTAGCCTCCCAGGATAACCTAGGAAGGGTTAGCCTACCAGGATAACCCAGGGAGGGTTAGCCTCCCAGGATAACCCAGGGAGGGTTAACCTCCCAGGATAACCAAGGGAGGGTTAACCTCCCAGGATAACCCAGGGGGGGTTAACCTCCCAGGATAATGCAGGGATGGTAAACCTCCCCGGATAACCAGGGAGGGATAGCCTCCCAGGATAACCCAGGGAGGGTTAACCTCCCAGGATTACTCAGGGAGGGTTAGCCTCCCAGGATAACCACAGGAGGGTTGCCTCCAGGGAAAACCCCCGGGAAAGGGTTTGCCCCCCAGGAAGCCCCGGGGGGGTTAGCCCCCAGGATAACCCCAAGGGGGGTTAGCCTCCCCAAAACCAGGGGGGTTTAACCCCCTGGATAACCAGGGGGGGGTTAGCCCCCCGGTTTTAACCCCCCGGAGGATTACCCCCCGGATAAACCCCTGGAGGGTTAGCCTCCCGGATAACTAGGAGGGGTTAGCCTACCAGGATAACCCAGGGAGGGTTGCCTCCCCGGGTAACCCGGGAGGGTTAACCCCCCAGGATAAACCAAAGGGGGGGTTAACCTCCCCGGATAACCCGGGGGGGTTAACCCCCCCGGGTAAAGCAGGGATGGGAAACCCCCGGTAACCCGGGGGGGTTTTCCCCCCCAGGATAACCCCGGGAGGGGTTTAAACCCCCCAGGATTTTCCAGGGGGTTAGCTCCCGGAAAACCAAAAGGAGGGGTTTCCTCCAGGATAACCCCGGGAGGCTAGCCTCCCAGGAACCCCGGGAGGGTTTAAACCCCCCCCAGGATAACCCAGGGAGGGTTACCCCCCGTAAACCCCCGGGAAAAGGGGTTTGCTCCCAGGGTGACCCAGGGGGGGTTAGCCTTTGCAGGTAACCCCCGGGGGGGTTAGCCTCGCAGGATAACCCCGGGAGGGTTGCCTTCCGGAACCCCGGAGGGTTTTAAACCCCCCCGGATAATTCAGGGAAATTAGCCCCCAGGGTAACCCCAGGAGGGTTAGCCTCCCCGGATAACCCCGGAGGGGTTGCCCCCCCAGGAAAACCCGGGGAGGGTTAACCTCCCAGGGGAAACCCCGGGGGGGTTTCCCCCAGGATAAACCCCCGGGGGGTTTGCCTCCCAGGATAACCCAGGGAGGGTTAGCCCCGGATACCCAGGGAGGGTTTTCCCCCCAGGTAACCAAGGGAGGGTTAGCCTCCCAGAATAACCCAGGGGGGTTAACCCCCAGAAAAAACCCCGGGGGGGTTAACCTCCCGGTAACCCCGGGGGGTTGCCTCCCGGTAACCCCCGGAGGATTACCTCCCAGGATAACCCCTGGAGGGTTAGCCTCCCAGGATAAACCCGGGAGGGTTAGCTCCGGTAAACCGGGGGGGGTTAGCCTCAGGTAACCCAGGGATGGGTTAGCCTCCAGGTAACCCATGGAGGGTTAACCTCCCTGGATAAAACCGGGGAGGGTTAGCCCCCCAGGAAACCCCCGGGGGATTAGCCTCCCCGGGTAACCCAGTGGGGGTTTTCCTCCCCGGATAACCCAGGGAGGGTTACCTCCCAGGATAATCCAGGGGGGGTTTTGCCCCCCAGGATAAACCCCGGGGGGGTTAACCTCTCAGGGTAACCCAGGGGTTAACCCCCAGGTAATCGGGGGGGTAACCCCCCCGGTAACCCGGGAGGGGTTTGCCTCCCGGATAACCCAGGGAGGGTTAACCCCCCAGGATTAACCCCGGGGGGGTTTAAAGTCCATAACCCAGGGAGGGAAAACCCCCCAGGATAACTCGGGAGGGTTAACCTCCCCTGATAAAAACCAAGGAGGGTTCCCCGAGGGAAATCATGGAGGGTTAACCTCCCCTGAAAAACGGGAGGGTTAGCCCTTTCCAGATAACCCCAGGAGGGTTAGCCTCCCCGGGTAAACCCGGGGGGGTTAGCCTCCCCGGTAACCCAGGGAGGGTTTTGCCTCCCCATAACCCAGGGGGGTTAACCTCCCCGGGTAACCCCTTTGGGGTTTGCCTCCCAGGTAAAACCCCCGGGAAGGTTTTCCTCCCCGGATAACCCCCGGGAGGGTTAGCCTCCCCGGAAAACCCTGGGATGGTTGCTTCCAGGTAACCCCGGGAGGGTTTGCTCCCGATAACCCAGGGGGGTTAGCCTCCAGGAAACCCGGGAGGGTTTAAACCCCCCTGGATAACCCAGGGAGGTTAACTTCCCCGGATAACCCCCTAGGGGTTGGGCCCCCCGGATAACCCCGGGGAGGGTTGCCTCCCAGGATAACCCGGGGGGGTTAACCTCCCGGAAACCAGGGAGGGTTAGCCCCCCAGGATAACCCAGGGGGGTTAGCCCCCCAGGATAAACCCCGGGAGGGGTTTGCCTCCCCGGATAACCCAGGGAGGGTTAAACTTCCCAGGCTAACCCAGGGAGTTTGGCCTCCCGGGTAACCCCCGGGGGTTAGCCTCCCCGGGTAACCCAGGAGGGTTACTCCCCTTATAACCCGGGAGGGTTAACCTCCCCGGATAACCAGGGGGTTAGCCTCGCAGGATAACCCCGGGAGGGTTTGCCTTCCAGGATAACCCGGGGGGAGTAGCCTTCCTGGATAACCCTGAGAGGGTTAGCCTCCCAGGGGAAACCCCGGAGGGTTCGCCCCCAGGGTCATGGAAGGTAAGCCGCTCCCAGGAAAACCCATGGAAGTATGCCTCCCATGATAACCCAGTGGAGGGTTAAGCCCTCTCAGGAATACCAGGGAGCATTAGCCTCTCAGGATAACCCCAGGAGGGTTACTTCCCAGTATTAACCAGGGAGGAAATTAGCCTCCCCTGATAACCCTGGAGGGTTAGCCTCCCAGGATAACCCAGTATGGTTAGCCTCCAGGATAACACAGGGATGGTTATGTCCCTCCCAGGATAATCCCAGGGAAGGTTACCTCCGTATAAACCCAGGGAGGTTCAATCTCCCCCATGATAACCCAGGGAGGGTTTTTTTTTTTTTTTTTTTATTTTTTTAGGCACCCAGATAACCCCACTAGGGTTAGCCTCCTAGGAATATCCCAGGGAGGGTTAACCTCCCGGGATAACCCAAGGGCTTGTTAAACCTCCCAGGATAACCCAGGGAAGGTTCGCCGCCCAGGATGTAACCCCAGGATTGGTTAGCCTCTAGGATAACCCAGTGGGAGGGTTAACCCCAGGATAACCTGAGGATAACCCTCCCAGGATAACCCAGGAAAGTTAGCCTCCCAGGATAAGCCCCAGGAGGGGTTAGCCTCCCAGGATAACCGAAGAATACGGCCCAATACCATGTTGAACACATCGTTTCTTTCCTATCAGTAAAGTTAAGTCAACAGTTCCTGATGGGTGACCATCTGGGAACACCAAATCATGTTGTGCAAAACAGTCTTTCTTACAGTGGTGTCCATAGGTCGGATTTGCCAGTGCACTCAGCTCAACACATTGATCCCCGTACGGCTGGAAACATTAGGACAAGTTTTCTTAAGGCACCGCTGTCCTTTTTCACCTTACAGTAAAATGGGTACCTAGATTAGTCAACTGATGTGGGTTGCATCCTGGACAAAATTAACAGAATTTTGCCCGAATGCACTGCATAACAATATACTTTATAAATAGTAAATGTCATCGATGTCAGCTATGTCAGCTATGCCTGTATAACCATGTAAATTAGAAATAAAGATTAGTATTAATTAAAGTCAGTGCATCAAGGACTGTCAGTCTTATTTCCATGGTCCTTCGAGTCTGTACCCCCAGATGGCCCCCACCTACACAGCCCAATACTAACACCCAGGGACCTACCTTAATGCTAGGTAACAGTACAACAGGTGTAAGGAAACAATGCACAGTGTTTTCTATCACCTGCCAGGGAAATTGAACGCAGACACTCAGTGGTGCAGGTAAGTGTTGCCTACTAAACGACAGGCCGCACTTAATAAACATGTATACAAATATCCGCGAACTTAAAAGGAGAGAGGCTTACGACGATGTTTCAGCTGACTTGGACCATTAACAAAGACACACTAACTCTAGAAGTGGAGCTGGACGGCTATAAAGAGCAGGAAGAGGTGGTTGAGGTAGTTAGTAGTAGAAGTAGTAGTAGTAAGTAGTATATAGTATAGTAGAGGTAGTAGAGATAGTAGTAGTGTAGTGGTAGTATTGGGTAATAAGGAGGAGGACCCAGTCAAATACAAAGAAAGGGAGCACTGCGCAAGGGAGCTAGGTGCCCACTAGAGGGAGAGCCAGTGCACTGAGGTGGGTGAAAGGGATGTGGTGAAATAAATAAAGAAGGAACAGAAACACGAGAACAAGAAGGGAAGAACAGACAACCCAGAGGAGAAAAAAGAAAGAGGAAAGGGGAAGAGGAAAGAAGAAAAAGAAAAAGAAAAATGAGGGTCAGGTTAGCTCATGGGTCTTCTGAAGTTTGGAAGCATTTATACAATGTACGTGGTAGGAAGGCATCACAGAGACAAAGCCAGTGCTAAGATTCATACAAGGAAATGTTGTGTATTAGAGAGGATTCAACTCGACGTCGACTGTGCGAGTTGGAAGTAGGGAAGATAGTTTTAGCAGAAGACCAGTCAATAGGATGGCTATGATCTCTGACGTGACAGAAAAGAGCATTGTTAGTGTCGGCAAGCCTAACACTATTTTTGTGCTCCCTAAGTCTGTCAGAAAGAGATCGACCAGTTTCTCCGAAGTATTGAAGAGGACAGAAGGAGCAAGAAATAGAGTAGACACCAGGAACATCTGTAGAGGGTGGAGAGGTGTGAACGAGATTAGTGCGAAGAGTGTTAGTCTGGCGGAAAGTATGCTTGATGTCTAAGGGACGGAGAGAATTGTTGAGATTAGAAAGACGACGACGACCGCCGCCGCCGCCGCCGCCGCCGCCGCCGCCGCCGCCCGCCGCCGCCACCACTGCCACCACCGCCGCCACCACCGCCGCCACCACCACCACCTCCACCACCACCTCCACCACCTATATATATATATATATATATATATATCCAGTGGACCCTCGTGTGTATATATATATATATTTTATATATATATATATATTATATATATATATATATTTATTTTATTTTATTATCACACCGGCCGATTCCCACCAAGGCAGGGTGGCCCGAAAAAGAAAAACTTTCACCATCATTCACTCCATCACTGTCTTGCCAGAAGGGTGCTTTACACTACAGTTTTTTAAACTGCAACATTAACACCCCTCCTTCAGAGTGCAGGCACTGTACTTCCCATCTCCAGGACTCAAGTCCGGCCTGCCGGTTTCCCTGAATCCCTTCATAAATGTTACTTTGCTCACACTCCAACAGCACGTCAAGTATTAAAAACCATTTGTCTCCATTCACTCCTATCCCAAACACGCTCACGCATGCCTGCTGGAAGTCCAAGCCCCTCGCACACAAAACCTCCTTTACCCCCTCCCTCCAACCCTTCCTAGGCCGACCCCTACCCCGCCTTCCTTCCACTACAGACTGATACACTCTTGAAGTCATTTTGTTTCGCTCCATTCTCTCTACATGTCCGAACCACTATATATATATATATATATATTATATAATATAATATATATATATTTATATATATATATATTATATATATATTATGATGTGTAGGTTGGTAGACAGCAACCACCCAGGGAGGTACTACCGTCCTGCCAAGTGAGTGTAAAACGAAAGCCTGTAATGTTTTACATGATGGTAGGATTGCTTGTGTCTTTTGTCTGTCTCATAAATATGCAAGATTACAGGCATGTCTTGCTACTTCTACTTACACTTAGGTCACACTACACATACATGTACACGTTTATTTATACACACTCATCGGAGTTTTTCTTTGATTTAATCTTAATAGTTCTTGGTCTTATTACTTTTCCTTTTATATCCATGGGGAAGTGGAATAAGAATCTTTCCTCCGTAAGCCATGCGTGTTGAAAAAAGTCAACTAAAATGCCGGGAACAATGGGCAAGTAACCCCTTTTCCTGTAAAGATTACTGAAAAGAATAAGAAGAAGAAAACTGTCGAAGTGAGAAGTCTGAATGTGCGTGGATGTTGTGCAAATGATAAAAAAGAGATGATTGTGGATGTTATGAATGAGAAGAAACTGGATGTCCTGGCTTTAAGTGAAACAAAGCTGAAGGGGGTGGGAGAGTTTCAATGGAGAGGAATAAATGGGATTAGGTCAGGGGTTTCAAATAGAGTTAGAGCTAAAGAAGGAGTAGCAATAATGTTGAAGGATAAGCTATGGCAGGAAAAGAGGGACTACAAATGTATAAATTCAAGGATTATGTGGATGTAGACAGCCTGTACTGTCTGCACAGACAGCCCATGCTGTCTGCCAGCTTGGTTCATATTTCACGCCACTCAGATGCTGCCCTCTGTAGACAGGCCTCTCGGTAGGCATGCCAGCCTGCCGGCCCTTGCCACTCACTCACACAGCGGCCTAGCAGCAAGACACAAGTACTCCCAGCTCTCTCTCGTGGGATGGCCCTGCCCGGGCCATGGGCACAAACACACAAGCCTGTGTACCCACCACGACTTAACAATAAAGTAAGAAGCCTCCGAAGACGTATCATTTAACCACCCGCTTGCAGCACCTACCAATAAACCCATTAAACATTGGTAGCAGCGGTGGTCACAGCAGTTGTTTGCCCAGAGAGAGGAAGGACGAGGTATGAAGTCATCTTCACTTCATCATCCCATACAACAAGCATCCGTCTCTCAACGAGTTATCCTGATGTCGTGTCTGCACGTTTGAGCATCCAGACACAGGTACAAGCAGGATCCAGGCCGAAATTTGCCGAAATTCTCCGAGAATTGTAAGTGACTCCACGCTACAGTGTCCCACGCTGTTTCTCAGGTCACGTGTTCAGCGTCACTTGTATGTTGCTGTTGTTGTTCAGCTCAGCACAGCTGTTTCAGCAAGCCAGAGGTGAGTTTCGTGGTGATTTCTGCATCCAGTGTGAGCTTCTCCACGTGTTTGTGGGTGGGGGAGGAGGAGAGGAAGTGGCTGTTCCTCACCTTGCCCGTGCTCGCCCTACTCATGCTCACCCGTCTACCATACACTCACGACTGCCCACTCCCTCTGCTGTGTTTTCTGCTGTTTTCCGTGTGAATTCATTGCCAGAGCTGTGTATCCGAGTGCCCGAGGCCACTCGAAGCTACGTAGATCAGCAAGCCACGTAGATCAGCATGCCACGTAGATCAGCAAGCCACGTAGATCAGCAAGCCACGTAGATCACGATGCCACGTGGATCACGACGCCACATGGGTGTGGGCGATGTCACGTAGATCTACCAGCCACGTGAGTTACCAGATGTCCCAGGCCTCATGCAGTGGTCTGCTGCCCGCATCACATTGATGTCACTGACGATGCTGCTGCCCGACTTCATGACGTCACGATGTCTGCCTGACGTCACCTCGAGATGTCTGCTGATGTCACAGTGCTGCTGACGTCACCTCGCGACATCACGTCTGACATCACATGTCACATCGAGTGTTCTAGTAATTATTTCAGTAATGTCGAGAAGATTGAGAGAAGATATATGTCTTGTGTTAAATAATTCCTCTCAGTCAGTGTTCTCACTTTTTAGTATATGTCTTAGTGTCAGCTTTGTGCACAGAAAAGTATCATTTGCTAGTTCAAGTTTCCGTGTGTCCAGTGAGGGCTGAGCCAGACCTGAGTAGCACCACTGTGCTAAGTCACCCGATGTGACCAGTGCGTTTGACAGCTATCAGACAGCCCCGAGTGACCGAGCCCTCTTGTACAGAAGGCTTTTATGCTTGTCGCTCGTGATGTTCTGCAGAATCGTACCTGCTACGATTCCCATCGAGATTTGTTTCACTTCACCTCCAGACCGTCAGAGTGCAGTTATATGTAGAGAAACAAGTCTGGGGATGCTTAGACTAACCTCTGCTGTAACTCCAACCATCGAGAGAATGACACGCTGTGTCAGCCTCGTGTCACAAGCTTCAGTGAGCAGCCTGCACAAAGAAGATGTCACTTTGACTGCTAGCTCTCTCACTGCAGTCTGGTGTATGATGTTACAACTCCCAGATGTTTCGCCCAGTCGTCTCTGCCACGACTCGCTCCACGCTCGCCGGCAGTGACAGCCCAGCGACAGTACCAGTCGAGAAGTGTCCTCCTGAGTCGCTTGCCAGAAGTCCTGCCCAGTTGCCGAGTTTTGTCGACGCATCACTCAAGGGCGCCAGCATGTCATGCCCCAGGTTGAGTGAAACCTGCAGTGACTCCTACGATGACTGCTTCACCATTCCAGAGGAGACCGTAACCTGTTACGTCACAGCTCAGCCGCAGCGATGTCTCCTGTGTTGCAGTATCTGTCCAGATGCAGGAAGGCGTGCAGTGATGCCCTTCGACGCTCACTGCCTTTGACCACGATGTTTAGCACACCCCACATGTTTTTTTCTTCCCTCCCTGTAGGAAGTTATTTTTCCATGTCCATATGTATATATATGTTTTTATTTTGTGTTCTGTGCCCTGTTCCTACGAGAGAGAGTCCGAGTTTCTTTTACCACCAGTATTGTCGCGTCAGGACAACACGCGGTAGGTGGCCAAGTGTATGTAGACAGCCTGTACTGTCTGCACAGACAGCCCATGCTGTCTGCCGGCTTAGTTCATATTTCGCGCCACTCAGATGCTGCCCTCTGTAGACAGGCCTCTCGGTAGGCACGCCAGCCTGTCTGCCCTTGCCTCGCTCTCACTCACACAGCGGCCTAGCAGCAAGTCACAAGTACTAGTAGCTCTCTCTCGTGGGATGGCCCTCCCGGGCCATGGGCACAAACACACAAGCCTGTGTACCCACCACTACATAAACAATAAACAAAGAAGCCTCTGAAGAAGAAGTTATCATTTACTCCCTGCTACCATACTACCAAACAAATCCCGTTATATGGAGTAAAATAAAGATTGTATGTGAAAAGTGGGCTATAGTAAGTGTGTATGCACCTGGAGAAGAGAGAAGTGTAGAGGAGAGAGATAGATTCTGGAAATGTTGAGTGAATGCGTGGGGAGTTTTGAATCAAGCGTGAAGTAATGTGTTGGGGATTTCAATGCTAAAGTGGGTAAAAAATGTTGTGAGGGGGTAGTAGTTACAATTTGGGGTGCCAGGGGTAAATGTAAATGGGGCCG
>NW_026509321.1:0-14302 GCF_026875155.1 Cherax quadricarinatus
AACTTGTTTAAAATCTGTGTGTTTTTTAGGGGAAAGCTGTTGGGGTAGCAATATTAGTCTTCTTGGTTGAGGACGGTTTGAAGGAATAACGGGGGGTGTGAGTTTTCTTTGGTTTGCGATTTTGGCTGCTTGTGTAATGGTGTTCTGGATGAGACAAGTGGTACGATGTAGAATGGGTTTGTTGTTGTAGTCTGGGTGGGGTTTTTATTGTCTAGGTTGTTTAAAAGCACCCCCAGTCACGTTCTTGTGGGAAAAGGGAAAGGGTGTGGTTGGAATGGGGAAATAGGGTTGGAGGAGATGTGAAAATGGCTGGGATGTGATCGGGCCCTAAAATAGGGCCGGGTGGATGTAATGTTGAATAGAGGGTCGGTTGCAAAAATGGTCTGGTTTGCCTTGGGCCCCTGTGGTTGAAGAAGGATTGAAGTGGGGGCCAAGTAAATTAGGTGTTTTGGTTTGTGAGTTGGTAATGGTCCCAAGTTGGTTGTTAGGGTTTGTGATGAAAGGGGGTGGTTTTTGGTTTCAGTCAGCTTTTTTAATTGGTGTGTTGGGTGTAGTTGAAGATGGAAAAGGTGTGTATGTTGAAATAGTTTTGGGCGAGCATAGGTGGTGAAAAAAGAAAAAATGGCCCGAGGGGGGGTGTGTATTCTGACTGCAAGACAGTGTTGGTAAAAAAAAGGGGATGGGAGAAATTCGTGTTTTTGTTGGAATTTAAACAAGGATGGAAAACCCCTCGGGGGGATATAGGGGACTGTAGTGCAGAAAACCCATAATGGCGGATGCGTTTTGGGGGGTTTGAGGGGGTACTTTTTACAAAAAATTTGGCCTCTCTGTTTCAAGTAGCTCGGCCATAGGTGTCAAATTGTAAATTTAAGAACGTCTTTAAACGAATCACCTAAACGTGTTTAAAAAGGTTTCGTCATTGCAAAGTTAATGTCGGGGGGGGATTTGGATTAAAGCCCTTGATAGTGGTGCCATCAGTGGATTGGTTTGTGGGTTTACGGCCCCCTTTCCTGGAAGGGGGGGAAAGAGATGGATCTTTTTTTATGTTCTTTGGTTCTCTCAGAATTTGGGGGCGGTTTAGGTCTGGTGGTTTTTGTCGGGAGGAGGTGGATTGGACCTGGATAAAGTTTTGGTTGGGGTGGGGGAGGGGGCAAAGGGGGATGCAGGGAAGTGGAAGCTTTGGTGGGGGATAAGGAAGGGAACCTGGTAGGGATGGGGAAGTGGAAAGCATGGTAAGGGATGAGGAAGGGGAAGTTTTTGAAGGGGATGAGGAAGGGGGGGGGGGGTTGGTCGTAGCAGCGCATGGGGGGTGTTGGGGGGGAGGTGTGGAAGTATGAAGAGGGGTGGGGAAGAAAAAAGTTTATTGGAGTAGGAAGGGGGGGGGTGGGAGAGGGGAGGGGGGAGAGGTTGTAGTGGGGTTAGAAGAGAAGCGGGAAAGGGAGGGAAAAATTAAAAGGGAAGATTGTTCAGAAAAATTTGTTAAGGCATGGGGAGATCTGATGGTAACTTGTGAGTTCCCACGCGATGGGCAGCATGGCGAGTTGAAGTTAGTTTTGTAGCTAGTGTGGGGTAGGTGTAGAAGGAAAAGTGCTCGTAGTCTTGTTTTTGGTGTTTGATGGTGTGATAAAAAAGGTAGCCCAATGCGGGGGGGTGGCCCAGCATTGGGGGTAGGGGGGGGAGGTATAAAAGGGGGGGGAGGTGGGGGGAGGGAGGTGCAGGGAAAGGGGGTTGGGAGGGAGGGGGTTGGGGGCTCTGAGGGTGGAGAGAATGTCTTTTCAGTGGGGCGGAGTTTGCCTGCAGTGTGTGACCCCCGCAGTTAAAACTTTAAGGGGGGTTGCAATTTTTTTTCCGAAGTGGCCAGTTGCTGAACATCTGGGCGGGTTTGGTGGAAGTGCATGAATTTTGTCGTGGCCGAATTTGTAGCATTTCAACATTGTGTGATGGGTGGAATTTCGGATGAAGAGGAAGTTTGGGGAAAATTGCGGATGGTCTTGGCAAGGATTCCTTTGATTGAAGGTGAAGGGCGTCAGAAGGAGTTGAACGGGTATTTGAGGGGGTAGAGTTTTCAGGTCTTAAAAATCGCAACAGGACTTGTTCTTGTATTTATTGTTTTGTTTAAAGTCTTCTTTGTCTTGTCATAGGCAGTCAGGAGAGAGTAGTTACTTTTTTTGCGATCATTGCATTTTGCGGGGGTGCTCGGGAGTCCAAAATAAGGGTGCCCCTGCGTTGAGAAGTTTTTGTCTGGCTCGGTGAAGTGACGTTTCGAAAGAATGTCTGTCAAGTGTTTTTAAAGCCTGAGTTGGTTTTAAAGACTTTCAGTTGAGGACGCCATGTTTGGTACAATAAATTTCCGGGAAAGATAGTGGCTGAAATTTAAGATTTTGAGGTTTAAAGCGAGAAAGAAGGGGTTTGGGAAGAGGTAGACCAGGGGGGCCTTTGAGGCAGGAGTAGACAAGTAGAGGCGGTGTTGTCAGTAGAAAAGGAGGGGAAAGGGGAAAGGAAGGGGAAGGCATTGAAGGATGAAAATTAGATGGGGCAGCCAAATCTGAGAGAAAATTTGGGTTTTGGCAAGTAGTGTGAAGTAGACACACGTACTTCCCTGGTTTTAACTTTAAATTTCTTGTGGAGTCCATCTCGGAGGACGGGGACATGGGGGGTGAGCTGTAGCTTGTGGAGCACTGTATGCCCGAACGGTGGGAGGGCAACACGGGCTGAATGGGTGCGACCATACTGGCTGAGGCGTGGAACTTCAGACAGAAAAAGGGAGTGCAGGAGCCCCCGACGCCCCAAATCCTGATGGGAAACGATGGTCCAGTAACCACCACCCGGAGAGAGAAACTTGACTGTGGCGATGAGGGACCAACACTAGTGTATGACCAAAACAACGAACGACACATGATATCCCCAAAACCCCAACAAACAACGATTGTTGAACGACTGATGACGGAGTAGTGGGAAAGGGGGTGAGGAACAGGATGGACCCTTATAAGCCCCAAGAGGTGAGCGTAGGCCCCTAAAGAGGTCTTCTTTCGGTTTTTCTTCACAAACATTTCACTAGGACTGTGATGTTACATTTTTTTCTTCTTCTGGCCCACTATAAAAAAATAATTTTAGGGAATATTTTAGGTCTTCCGTGTAAAAACCGAAAAAAAAACAATTTTTTTAAATCGGGCACATTTCATCTCTTTGAAGAAAGATCCCCATAGTTATTTTTAAGGGGGGACCATCTTATCTCGACTTTTGTTCTATATCCTAAAAAAATTTTTGGGGTTATTTTTAAACCCCAGCAACTTTAATTTCATAGCCCCTTTTTAGCTTTTCTTATCCCCTTTTAAGCCCCTCTTAATATCAATATACGTTTATAAGATGACCCTCACCTCTTTTGATCGCCATAAATTCCTTTTTATCCCTAGTAGAATTTTAGCCCATTATTCGTCCATTTTGGGGTTTTTTATTTGACTAATTTTTTATAAGGGGGTAAACGTTTTTTGAGCAGCATGTATGGTGTTTGAAACTGTCATAAGATAGCTCTCTTTTGTTACCCCCTTAAAGATAAGTGTTCTCAAAAACCCTCGTAATTGCTGCGAAAATCGGGGCCGTTACTGATTAACCTACTAATGCTTCCTTCAATGCTAAATTAATTGATTTTGGTCGCTAGCCTGGATCTAGTTACCCCGTCAAAAAATCAGTCAATTTGACTAAACAAAGTCCTCTATGGGAAAAACCCGTTCTGTGCCCAAAACCCTAACAATTTCCCCAAAAAAGTCTCCCTATGGATCCAAGCCTGGAGGTCGTATAATACACCTAGATGAATGGGTTTAGAGAACCGACGTTGATAAATTAGACACATGTGAACTCTTTGGGGATCTTTATTGACGAAAGTTTCGCCACACATGGCTTCATCGCCATACAAGGGGAAAATTTTATGGACTGAACACATGACTCAAGGTTGAGGGGTGATTACCTCATTCTCCCTTGTTCTTCAAGTTTTTCCTAGTATGGTCTGATGAAGTCATGGTCGAAAAGTTTCCCCCAATAAAGATACCCAAGAGTTGAATGTGTTTAAATTTTCAACATGTCGGTTCTCTGAAACCCTTCATCTCAAACATGTCAAAAATTTTGCAAGAAAGGGATAAAATACCCACAATAGAAAATTAAGACACATGGCAAATCTGGATATCTTTATTGTGTGACGTTTCGCCTCAATGGCTTTACAATACTTTTTGGGATAATAGGGGAAAAAGTAGAATATATACAAAAAATGAGGTAATCATCCCTCGGCCTTTGGGGTTTGTGTTCCCGCATCGTGGTGGGGGACAATCTGGAGAAAGACAAGAAGCTGGCAGTTTTTTTGGGGTGTGGAAAGGGGCGGGGAGCAGCGGGCAAATCACGGTAGGGGGGGATTTCCCCCGTGAAGTGGTCCTTCCCAAAGAGATGGGTTAGTTGCAGCAGCCGTGAAGGTCTTGAATGTCCTCTGAACCAAGATCCCAGATGTTTCAGTGTCTGACAAATTGTGCAAGAAAGGTAAAAAATCCCCAATATGAAAGTTAAGAACATGTGCAAAATCTGGATATCTTTTTTGTATAAATTTTCGCCATCAAGTGGCTTTTTCAATACGATTTTAGGGCAAATAGGGAAAACAGTAGAATATATACAAAAATGAGGTAACATCCCTCGGCCTTTGGGGTTGTGTTTACAGATCGTGGTGGGGGAGAATCTGGAGCAAAGACAAGAAGACTGGCGGTTTTTTAGACGTAGGGATAGGGATGGGGACAGACGGGGCAAAGTCACTGGTAGGGGGATTCCCCCGTGGAAGTAGGGCCTTTCCCCAAAAAAGGGGTTTGTTTCAGCAGCCGTGAAGGTTTGAGATGTCCTCTGAACCAAAATTCCCCGATGTTGCAGTGTCTGACAATTTTGCAAAAAGGTATAAAATACCGACAATATGAAAATTAAACCAGTGCAACATCGGATATCTTTATTGTAGTAGACGTTTTGCCCTCAAATGGGTTTATCAAAACGATTTTAACATAAAGGAAGACTAGAACATATACAAAAGATGAGGTAAACAGTCCCCCGGCCTTGGAGTTAGGTTTACAGCATCGTGGTGAGGAGAATCTGGAGCAAAGACAAGAAGATGGCGTTTATATAGGGGTCATGGGAAAAGGGAACGGGCAAAAACCGGGGGCGGGTTCCCCCGGGGGGTAGGGTTCGCGGAGGAGGGAGGGTGAAAGGTTTGGGCCCCCGTTTCCCTGTGGCGGTTTTAAAATTGGCGAAAAGGAAAAAAAGCGGTTGCCTGGCACGGCGTGAGCGGGGCCCGGGGAAAACGCTGGGGTTGGGCGGGGCAAACAAAAAGGGGGTTCAGTCCCCCGGGGGGGGGCCCAAAGGGGGGGGGTTTGGGCGCGGGGCTGGGGGGGTTTAATGGGGGGTGGTTGGGAGGGGAGCAGACAGGGCAAAATCACTGGTAGGCGGGTTCCCCCGGGAAGTAGGCCTTCCCAAAGAGATGGGTTGTTTCAGCAGCCGGAAGGCTTTGATGTCCTCTGAACCAAGATTCCATGTGTTGCTTTTCTGACAATTTGCAAAAAAAGGTTAAAATACCGACAATATGAAAATTAAGACACTTTTGAAATCTGGATATCTTTATTGTAGTAGACGTTTCGCATAAGTGGGTTTATCAATACAGATTCTAGGGCAAAAAAGGAAGACAGTAGAACTATATCAAAAGAGAGGTAATCAGCCCCTCGTTGGGAGTTATTTTCACAGCATCGGGGGGGGGGAATTTCCCAAAAAGAAAAGAAGAACGGGCATTTTTAAAGGCGTCAGTGGATGGGAACGGGCCAGCGGGGAAAAGCCGGGTAGGGGGGATTCCCCCAGGGAAAGTGGTCCTCGCAAAGAGAGGGGGTTAGTGCAGCACCCGTGAAGGTTTGTAGATGTCCCTGCCAAATTTCCTGATTTTGCAGTGTCTGACAATTTGTGCAAAAAAGGTTATAAAATACCGCAATATGAAAGTTAAGACAATGTGCAACTCGGTTTTTTTTGTATAAGTTTCGCCATCAAGTGGTTTTATTACAGTTTTAAAAAAAAAACAGTAGAACATATACAAAAGATGGGTAAAGCCCCTGGGCCCCGGGGAGTTATGTTCACAGCATCGTGTGGGGAGATCTGGAGCAAAGACAAAAAGATGGCGGTTTATAAGGCGCAGTGGATGGGGCGGGCAGCAGACGAGGGCAAAGTCACTGGTAGGCGGGATTCCCATGGAAGTAGGTCCCCCCAAAAGAGAGGGGAGTTGCAGAGCCGTAAAAGGTTTGAGTGCCCTCTGGCCCTTTTCTTGTCTTTGTCCAGATTCTCCTCCACCAGGAGTTGTGAACACTAACCCCAAAGGTCGAGGGACTGTTACCTATCTTTTGTATTTGTTCACTGTCTTCTTTTATGCCCTAGAATTTATTGATAAACCATTTTGATGGCGAATTTCTACTCTAAAAAATCCAGTTTTCACATGTTCTTAACTTCATTTTGTCGGTTTTTTAAACCCTTTCTTGCACAATTGCAGCACTGCAACATCATGGAATCTTGGTCAAGGACATTACAAGACCTTCACGGCTGCTGCAAAAACCCATCTCTTTGGGGAGGACCACTTCCACTGGGGAACCCCGCCTACCAGGGACTTTGCCCTCTCGGCCCGCCCCTTCCCTGCCCCTATAAAAAACGCCAGTTTTCTTGCTTTGCCCCAGTGTCAGTCGACTTAGCTCGAGTGGTGAGTGTGCTTACTAAAAAGTCGACGATCTCCCCTCTTCGAATTATGGGATGTTGCTGATTCGTCTTCTCCCCACCACAGGATTGGTCGTCGGTGGTTTGCCGACAAGGTGGGAAAGTTCTTGCTGCCGAATTCTCTTCGCCTGTTGACTGCACCCTACACCCCATTGCCACCACTCAGGTATACAGTGCCCATCAAGCACAGTTCCCTCCTCTGCCCTGGCCAGAAATTTACGTGTGTTACTAACTCTTCCCTATGAGTACTCTCACTTTTTGGCCGTTGTCACCCCCCCCCAATTACTCTTTTTCTTTATTAGACGATGCTTCGTTGCATTCCCCCTCCCCCCCCCCATCCCCCCAACCCTCCACACCTGCCTCTGCTTTTTCAAAACCCAATTCCTTCCGCTAAACTAAATTTTTCTAATCCTGATCCCACTATCTGTCCAAAAATTTTTATTATATCAGATCATGGTGCACCTCAACTTAAAGTCTTCAAAACAACTCAGGTTCAAATCCTTTTTGGAAAAACATCCTCGAAGCACACCTCAAGCGACAAGACAAAATTTCTCAACGCAGGTTTCACCATTATTTGGTTTTCCGGCACCGTGAAAAAAAGCACGTCTTGAAAACACTAGAACTCTTCCTGAAGCCTATGACACGACAAAAAGATAAAAAAAGGGATATCAGTACTAAAAAAAAAGTCTCTGTTGACGTATTCACCCCGAAAATTCCATTCTAAAAATACGCTTTCTACCCCTGCTGACCCCTCTCATTTCCCGTCGGGAACCAAGACCATCCGCATTTCTCCAAACCCCCCTTTTTTCACCAAATTCACCCAAATCAACAGTCTTAAATGCTACAAATTGGGCCCCAGAAAAAAACAATGCACTTCCACCAAACCTGCTCCGATGTTCAGCAATGGCCATTCGGGAATACTTGCAACCCCCCCCTTAAATTTCAAAACTGCGGCGGGTCACACCTGCAGTTGAAAATTCTGCCCTTCTAAAAAGCAAATCTCTCCCCCTAGGAAAACCAACCTCCCCCCCTCCCCCCCCCCTTCCCAGCCCCTCCCCCCCCCTTCCTTACCTCCCCCCCCTCCCCCTCCCTCCCCTCCCCCCATGCGGGGCCCCCCACGCACTTGGTCTACCTCTTCTTACTCTACAAATCAAACACCAACACAAGAAAAACCCTTTTTCCCTTTCACCCACACTAGAAAAAAAAAACTAACTGTAAATTTGCCACGTGCCACTTGCAGGAATTCACAAGTTACCAATCAGAACCCCCCCCCCCCTGTCCTTTAAACCAAATCTTTTTGGGGCATTGTTGTTCGCTCTTGGGCCTACGGACAGACTGCGCATTGCTCCTAGTCATCGTTGCTCAATTTTTGGTAGAGAGGAGTACTTGGAATCCCGCTCTGAACCTGGTGGCAGGTGACGTGCTGGGGGAGTGGGCCCGCAGAGGGTGAAACTATTGTTTGGAATTATGGGGGCGGCTTCTGCCAAACCCAACATGTTGCTAACGGCGATATTGCGGATACGTACGGAAACGCAATAAAGATCTTTTGGATCCATGAATGGGTACCCGCATTTTCGCAAGTTCCGATGGCAGTAACATATGAAAACATGGTGGCAAGTATCAAGACTAGTTAAGACGGTTACCCCGGGCGTTGTGTCCCGGCTTCCTGATTTTCAGATTCTAACCGGGGTCAAGGTGCGTAATGTACCTTTCGAGGCGGATGAAAGTGATTTGCGGCGGTGTTTGGACGATAGGGGAGATCCACTGGCAATTTGGGACGTTGGCGAGGGGCCATAGTTGGTTTCCCCTAAAGGGGTCTTTTTCCCTTGAAAATGTCCCAAAGGCATTACCCCATCTTATGTGGAATGGAGGCTTCCGGACCGGTGTACGTAACAACTCAGGTCAGAGGGACGTCCGTGTGGTGGGGGTACGACCAATAGCCCGACTTGTCCAACGAGAGTGGGAAACCTGACTGGGCGGGATCTAATGGTACACGGACCAAAGACGTATGAAGGGCAACGCAAGTAACCCTTTTGTCACGGGAGGCGTGGAGGTGGGGGGGGAGAGGGAAGGCGTCGTCCCCTGGTGTAACACTCACTGGAAAGATGGGGACTGGGTTTGGGTATCGGGAAGAGGGGTGGGGGAATCTCAATTGCACCCCTTTTTTTGGAACTACAATTCGGGAGGCCCTGGCGATTAGGGTGTTAGGGTTCAAGTGGTTGGATATTAAATGTAGGCTGAGGTGGGGGCCTTAAGGGAAAATTGTGGTGATAGGGGGGGGTCCAAGGTGGTATGGGGTCCACAAAAAAGATCCCCAGGGGGGAGGAGAAGCAGAGAAGCGTGGCTCTCGAAAGAGGAGGCGTCATTTCTGATAGTGAGGATTTTTTTGACACCGGGGCAAAGGAGGGGGAAGAAACCGGGATGTTTAAAAACCTAGAGAAAAAGGGGGTTTTTAAAGAAAAAAGGCGTGAGAAAGGTGAAGGTGGGGGAAAGTGGGGGGGGCGGGGTGGGGTTCCTCGCCGGGTTTTAAGTGTGTTGGGTGTCTGGGGGAAAACCCCTATTAGGGCCTTCGGGTGTCTTACCTAAATGAAATGGGTTAAGGGAGGGGGAAATGAAAGGGTTCTGGGGGGTTATTTGGAATATGGGCCCAGCCCTTTTGTTCTTGCAGGAATAATATAAATATTTAGGTAAATTGTTAATTCCCGGGATAGCGGTACAGGGTTGCTCACACGACTAAAAGGGTGGCGTGGCCATTAATTAAGGAACCGCCTTTTCTTTTGCATAGGTGTGAGGTAGGGGAGGAGGGGCGGGTGGTTGGGGTTGGGGTATGGGGGGGGGGTTCGGGGGGTTTCATTGGGGTGTAGGCCGGCGGAAGGGGATAGGTTGTTAAAATAATTCTTTAGGGATGTCCTTGTCTATATTTCGATCGCGCCGGGTACAAAATTAGGGGGTGATTGGAACTGTGTTGTCCCCGAAAAGGATGTAGACCTAGGGGGGGGGGGTTTTTTTTTTTCGGGGTTTTTAGGGGGCTTTTTAAGGAGTGAATGTAGGGATTTTGGAGGGGGGTGAGCGGAGGCGCATACTTTATTAAACGTGATTATGCGGGAGCTTGTTTTATTTATTTCGGGGGGGGGTGAGGGTGAGCATGTTGTGCTTGAATGTAAGCTTTTCTGATAAGTGGGGGATGGGGGGATTTTAAAATTGGGGGAAGGGTTTGCCGAAGCGTTTCGGAGGTTTTGGAAGTTGAATGTTGGGTTTTTTGAAAAAGGGGGGGGGGGAATCTTTTTCACGCTTGGAAAAAGGGGGGGGGCTGATAGAGGGGGGGGGGGGTTGATGTCTTGGGTGGTGGACTCGGGGCGGTAAGGGAAAAAGGGAGGGGTTTTTTCAAAAGAAAAGGAAGGAAAAGGGAGTTCAATATGGGAAAATTCCGAGGGGCAATTACAAGAAAGCTTATGGGAGGGAGGGTGATATCCCAGGGTGAGATTGAGGTTTGAAAAACAGTTAGGGTTTTTCAAATCGAAAATTTTTATGCTGCAAGGGGTTTCAGGGGGCCCCCGATGAGGTTTATGGGGGGATCGCCCCGGCGATGTCTTGGGGGAGCAGGGGCACGTCGTAGGGCAAAAGGTGATGGTTTGGGGTACGGAGCAATTGGCGGGGTATCTCAGGGAAGTGTTTTTTTCTACAAGGGTATGGGGTTTTTAGTGGATGCGTGGGCGAGAAAAGGGAAAAGTGTGGGGTAAAATTTTGAGCGTTAGCACAATGGGCGGATGGGTAAACTGAATCTAGTGCATAAGAATCATTGAGTTTGGGTGGGGCCCTTTTGTAGGAGGAGATTAGGGCACAGTGGAAGGTGAGATGGGGAAAACGGCTGGTATTGATGGATCCCTTGTGATTTTTTTAGGGGAAAATGGGAGGTTTCATGATTTTTTTGGAGTTTTTATGCCGAAAACCGGGGGAGGTTGGGGGAACAGCAGAGAAAGGGGTGTAGGGCATGGTCCCCCAAAAAAAAAATTTGTGAATGTGTGCATGCTCCGTTCATCACCCAAAGTGTGGGGGGGTTTCAAATCTTTTTAAGTGTTGGGGAAATAGGTTGAAAGGGTTCTGCCGTGTTTTGGACGGGGTCAATAGGGTGCCTGGGTTCGTGTTGTGGGGGGAGGGGTTTTTCGTGGTTTATGAGAAGTGGGGGAAACTCAAGGGTGGGGTTTTAGCATTTAAATTGGGATGCAGCATAGACTGTTGGAGCGGAGGCGTTGGGGAAGTTTATGAATGGGGAGGGATTTGGGGGGGAAACGCAGTTGGGCTAAGGTGTTGATGAAAAGGCACGGTTTGGGTACAAGTGAATGGTAGATTAGGCAACCTTTAGGATGGAAAGGGGCTTAAAGGGAGGGATGCCCTGGTCGCAGCTTTTTTTGCATTATCCGGCCCTTTTATAGGGCTGGCGTTTGGGGGGTACGGGAAGGGATGGTGTGGGATGGGGTGTCTTGGAACCGGGGTGTTGGTAGTGATGACACCCCGGTATTTAGAAGGTCTGAAGATTTACTAGGGTTTGTGAGTTGGTGGAAGTTTTGCATGGCAACAGGGATGACGTTAAAAGAGACAATCGATGTTTTTGAGGGGGGGGGATGGGTGGGTGGGGGGATACGAACAGGGGAAAGGTTTGGGCCCCAGTAAATAACTTAGGTATGTGGGGTTGTTCACATGGAAAAATAATTGGGGCGGGAGGGGAATTCGAAAGAAGCGTAGTGGGTTTTGGGTAAAAAGCGGGGTTTGCTCAAGGATGACGCTGCACGGGCTATTGTGGTGAATGTGAAACTAATAGTAAGCTATGGGATGGTGGCAGTATATATCCCTTGGAAACATTGATAAAACTTTTTTTGAAGGTGTGTATACTATATTTGGGGTTCGGGTTTTTGATTTTGGTTTCGAAGAGTTGTGTGTTTTCCCCGGCCGCCAGGGGGGGTGGGGTTAATGGCACTGCTCTAAGGTTGTTGGGGATGTCGTTAAACTAGTTTTTGAGGGAGGGCAGAATACGGGGACAGGGTTTTGGGATGGGTGGAAGGGACTTGGGACGGTGGGGGAGGGGTAGGGAGTTAGGTGGTGAGGGAAGTTGAGGGGTTTTTGTGTTTTTGCAAAGGGAAAACCCGCGGGTTTAAAATAGGAAATGGCCGGGGGTGGTGGGAAGAGTTGGGTAGGTTGGGGTTTGTTCCCAGTATTATGGAGGATAAGGGGGGGCCTGAAGGGTTTCGTTTTAAGGGGTGGGGCGGGAGGTATTTTTAAATTTTTCCATAATTATTACCGTCGGGGGGGGTATTGGGGAATAGGGTGTGCAAAAGGGGCGGGAATGTTGTGAGTGTGGGGGTTTTCACTGTTTTCCCCTGCAGTTTATTTTTGTGAACGGTGGAACCGTGAGAGTATGGTTTGCAGGGTTTTAGATGGTGGGTGGGGGGGTATTTCTGTTTACGGGCATTAAGCTTGGATGTGGGGGGGGGGGGGGGTGCCCGGGACAAAAAGCAAGGGTTATCTGGTACCGACTTGTGTTACTCGTGGGCTTTACGGAAAGCCCGGTGGGGGAACGAAATTTGGGCCCTGGGAGCGATATTTTATGGGGCACAAAAAGGGGAATAAGGGTATCCTGGGGAAAAGATGGTTTCCAAATTTTTAGATGGATATCGTAGCTTAGAGGGAGGTTTATGGGGATTACAAATTCAGGGAAGTGACGAGGGGGCTCTTGAGGAAGGGCGGGGGTGATTGGGGCAAATTTTATTTCCTGGTCTTCGGTGTGGGCTAGTAGAAACATGTTTAAAAAGCATCTGCATTAAGAAAAGTTGATTTATGCCTTTTTTTTTTTTTTTAATTTCATAGGGGTTTTTTAAAATTTTTTTTTTATTAAATTTAGTAAGCTTTTAAGTGATGGTAGTTTCCATTGCGATTTGCTGTTTATTATTAGAATTTAAATACGTTTTTGGGGTTATACGTGCTAGTTCCGCTGATTTATTGTGGGTTTTTTACGTAGTTACCATTGTTATGCTTTTGCTTTCATGGGGTTTTGCAGGGAAAGTGGTTAAGAGAACGGGGTTTTTTTAAGTTTCTAGTTTCAACCTGTTAATTAACGTTATTTTTTAGTTTAGGGTATGTTTGGGGACGGCAGATAAAGTGTTTTGGGAATAGGGGGGGGGTTGTAGTTGGCTGTATTCTTTTAAATAACTTTTTGCCGGGGGTTTGCATTCGGGGGGTTAAAGTTTCATTTCTAGTTTACCATGGGATCGTTTTTTTGCATGTTTTAAAAATAGCTTCCTTTACTTTTTATTTTTTTATTATATGACTATGTGTTTGAAACCCCTGTAATGTAACTCGTGTATTGATGTATTTTTTTCTTTTTCTTATTGTTATAAAGTTTAAGATTTTAAAATATGTTTCCCAAACTATATGTTAGGTCTAGCTATGTGATTATATAATTCTATTATGGGGGGGGGAATAGAGTATATGATTTATTATAGAGTATTGTTTCATTTTTGTTAGGAGACATAGGGGACACAAAACTCTTATTTTTATTCTAATTATCATGTGAACTCCCCAGGTGGGCCCAAGTGTATATAGCGAATGTCGCAATGTTAGCAAATTTATTGATTCGTGGTTTTGAAGTCTCTTTTGGATACCCGTTTGTTAAGGGGGGGGGGGTTTTTATAATTTTTTTTTTTAGTTTTAAGGTACGTTTTAAATAAAATAAAAAAAAAAAAAAAAAAAAAAAAAATCCCCTTTTTTTGCTAACAATCTTCCCCCTTTTAATTACCCTCCCTTCCCGCTTTTTTCCAAGCCTCCTACAAATTCCCCCCTCCCTTCCCCCTTCCCCCCCCCCACTTTTACCCGCCCGCCTCCTTCCACTACCTCTCTTTTTTTACTACTTCAACCCCCCACCAACACCCCTACTGTACTGCTACGACCACCCCCCCCCCACATCCTTTCCCCTTTCATCCCCCCTTCCAAAGCTTCCACTTCCTACAGCTTACCAAAACTTTCCCTTCCTCTGATCCCCCTTTGCCCACTCACCAAAACCAAAACCTCATCCAGGTCCAACTCCACCCCCTCCAGACAAAATCCCCTCAAACCTTAAAATACCCCAATTCGACGGACAGCCAAAGAAATAAAAAAAGATCCATCTTTCCTCCCCCCAGGAAACGGGTCCGTAGCCCCCAAACACAATCCCCTGATGGACCACTATCACGGGCTTTAAACCCAAAATCCTCCCCCCACATTTAAATTTGCTAAGACGAACCTTAAATCACGTTTAAGGGATTCAGTTCAACGTAGTTCTTACTTTACAATTAGACACCTATGGCCCACTCCTTGAAACAAGAGGCCAATTTGTTTTGCTAAACAGTACTGCCTCAAAGCCCCCCCAAGATCCCCCCATTATGGTTTTTTGGATGCAAAGAGTACGTAACCTTTATTTGGGGCTGGACACACCCTATTTTCAGGCTATTCCCCAACCCGCGAACCAGGTTTTAAAGTTGAGATGGGGCCCCCTGTTCAATTTGGG
>NW_026509322.1:0-14671 GCF_026875155.1 Cherax quadricarinatus
GGTTGGGCAGCCCCCACCAAAATTTTATTGTTAAAAGATCGAATCATCCAAATTGACAGTTTTTATTTTCATCACCGAAGGTTTTTGTTTTGTATCTGTGATGGTGATTTTTTTTACGTTATTAATGAAGAAGTGAGAGAAGTGTTTGTATGAGAACTGAGAGAGTTATTTAATAATTAATTCTACTTAAACAAAGTGTTATATAAGAATATCTTCTTTATCTTAACCACAAGTCTCTCAAGTTAGTCACTTCTTCACATATTTACATCTTTTCTCACATTATTTCATCAAAATATTATAACCCTAATTGCACTTTCTTAAGAAAATTTAAATCATATAATCAAAAATTTTCTAAATTCCCTTACACAATTTATACAATATTAAATTTATTTAAACAATGGTGAGGGAGAGTGTAGATATGTCTATGATAACATGTACACATGTATGTATATATGTGTGTTGGTAGTGATGTATATGTGTACACATGTATGTATATATGTGTGTTGTAGTGATGTATATGTGTACACATGTATGTAAATTTGTGTGTTGGTAGTAGTGTTTTTTGTATGTATGTAAAATGTGTACACATGTATGTAAATGTGTGTTGGTAGTAGTGTATTGTAGTGATGTATATGTGTCACATGTATGTAATATGTGTGTTTTGTAGTGATGTATATTGTAGCATGAAAGTGAAAGCAAACGTCAAAAAAAACTTGTATTATCTACATAATAATTCACAGTAAAGAAGAGCACAGTTCCGTGGTACAGCTGTCAGCTTGGCTGACTGTGCTGTCAGCCTGGCTGACTCCGCTGTCAGCCTGGCTGACTCGGCTCTCAGCCTGGCTGACTCTGCTGTCAGTCTGGAGAGTGTTGGCAATACCAGGTAAAGTTTATGTAAGAATTATGATTACTAAAGTGATGATAAAGATAATATTGATAACATAGAAGACTGTAAGTTCAGAAAGTGAAGGTAATCTGTGGATCATGTGTAAACACTGAAATACTGAAGTTAACAACACTTGTATAAAGGAAAGTTGCACTTGGGTGCATTTATAGTTGTGGAAAACATATATAAGAGATGTTAACAGAGTAGAGCTTTGATAGCTAAAGTGTTGAATTAAGTTACAATATGCAAGAAAGATGGTAAATATTTACCGAAAAAATGAGTCTTAGATAATGTGTGATGTCGCCTGTGGTGTTAAAGACGTGTGATGTCACTGTACTTTGCTCAAAAGAGCTAAATAAGTAAAAAACACCTTGTTTTCAGTATATTTTCATAGTGTAACATAAAAGGATTTCCAAAATTTACGTTAATTAGCCTCTCGGAGGTGCCGGAACTGTGAGGCAGCTTGGTGGCGTCTAGCTGACCTACGGTCGCGGCTGTCTTGATGGGTGTAATTACTGGACGCAGTTTTCTGTGTGTGTCACCTCCAGTAATTCCACCCACCTGGACAGTCTCTACCGTAGACCAGCTAGACAAGACCAAGTTTCCATGCAGCGAGGTCACTGAAGGTGGCAACCGCTGACTCTGGGGAAGTGTGGAACGGAGTCTACCTGAGGTGACAACACTAGTGGACTCCTGGAGACACTGATCCGGGGAAGGCACCGCTGACTCTGGGGAAGTGGGGAAGGGAGTCCACTCAGGTGACACAAGTGGACTCCTGGAGACACTGATCCGGGGAAGGCACCGCCGACCTTAGGGAAATGGGGAAGGGAAGACATCCGGAGCGAGCGGATGGATTCCTGGATACATGAACTTGAGGAAGGTTGTTGTTGAGGCTGACCTTGGGTAAGTGGGGAAAGGGAGACATCCGGAGCGAGCGGATGGATTCCTGGATACATGAACCTGAGCAAGGCAAGAATACATGCAGTTGAGGCTGACCTTGGGTAAGTGGGGAAAGGGAAGATATCCGGCGGTAGACGGAAGGATTCCTGGATACATGATCCTGCGGACGGCAAGAATACCGCTGACCTTGGGAAAGTGGGGAAGGGAGTTCATCTGAGGTGACATAAGTGGATTCCTGGAGACACTGACCCGGGGAAGGCACCGCCGACCTTAGGGAAATGGGAAAGGGAAGACATCCGGAGCGAGCGGATGGATTCCAGGATACATGAACTTAAGGAAGGTTGTTGTTGAGGCTGACCTTGGGTAAGTGGGGAAGGGGAGACATCCGGAGCGAGCGGATGGATTCCTGGATACATGAACCTGAGCAAGGCAAGAATACATGCAGTTGAGGCTGACCTTGGGTAAGTGGGGAAGGGAAGATATCCGGCGGTAGACGGAAGGATTCCTGGATACATGATCCTGGGAATGGCAAGAATACCGCTGACCTTGGGGAAGTGGGAAAGGGAGTCCACTCAGGTGACATAAGTGGACTCCTGGAGACACTGATCCGGGGAAGGCACCGCCTACCTTAGGGAAATGGGGAAGGGAAGACATCCGGAGCGAGCGGATGGATTCCTGGATACATGAACTTGAGGAAGGTTGTTGTTGAGGCTGACCTTGGGTAAGTGGGGAAGGGAGACATCCGGAGCGAGCGGATGGATTCCTGGATACATGAACCTGAGCAAGGCAAGAATACATGCAGTTGAGGCTGACCTTGGGTAAGTGGGGAAGGGAAGATATCCGGCGGTAGACGGAAAGATTCCTGGATACATGATCCTGCGGACGGCAAGAATACCGCTGACCTTGGGGAAGTGGTGAAGGGAGTTCACCTGAGGTGACATAAGTGGATTCCTGGAGACACTGATCCGGGGAAGGCACCGCCGACCTTAGCGAAATGGGGAAGGGAAGACACCCGGGAGCGAACGGATGGATTCCTGGATACATGAACTTGAGGAAGGTTGTCGTTGAGGCTGACCTTGGGTAAGTGGGGAAGGGAAGACATCCGGGAGCGAACGGATGGATTCCTGGATACATGAACTTGGGGAAGGTTGTCGTTGAGGCTGACCTTGGGTAAGTGGGGAAGGGGAGACATCCGGGAGCGAACGGATGGATTCCTGGATACATGAACCTGGGGATGGCAAGAATACATGCAGTTGAGGCTGACCTTGGGTAAGTAGGGAAGGGAAGATATCCGGCGGTAGACGGAAGGATTCCTGGATACATGAACCTGGGGACAGCAAGAAAACAGGTTGGTGAGGCTGACCTTAGGGAAGTGAGGAAGGGAAAACATCCGGAGGCAGACAGATGGATTCCTGGATACATGAACCTGGGGAAGGCTGAGGCTGGAAGGCAGAGAGAGAAAGAGAGGCGAGGCTGACCTTAGGGAAATGAGGAAAGGGAAAACATCCGGGGGCCCACGGATGAATTCCTGGACACATGAACCTGGGGAAGGCGAGGGGGGGGGGGACCTTAAAGACGAACCACTGGCCTCCACGTGGCAAGGTCTGGTAACTCAGAGATAACTCTGAGGCTGACAGTGGTCGCAAATATATTATAATTCATTATAATATATTATTATTATTATTATTATTATTATTATTATTATTATTATTTGGTATTATTATTATTATGTTATTATTATTATTATGTTGTTATTATAATTATTATTGTTATTATTCATGATTTGGATTCAAAAGCGTCAACCAGCCTCCCTGACAGTAGCATCGGTGATGTTATTCCCACTCCAGCCTCCCTGACAGTAGCATCGGTGATGTTATTCCCACTCCAGCCTCCCTGACAGTAGCATCGGTGATGTTATTCCCACTCCAGCCTCCCTGACAGTAGCATCGGTGATGTTATTCCCACTCCAGCCTCCCTGACAGTAGCATCGGTGATGTTATTCCCACTCCAGCCTCCCTGACCCGTAGCATCGGTGATGTTATTCCCACTCCAGCCTCCCTGACAGTACATCGGTGATGTTATTCCCACTCCAGCCCTCCCTGACAGTAGCATCGGTGGTGTTATTCCCACTCCAGCCTCCCTGACAGTAGCATCGGTGATGTTATTCCCACTCCAGCCTCCATGACAGTAGCATTGGTGATGTTATTCCCACTCCAGCCTCCCTGACAGTAGCATCGGTGATGTTATTCCCACTCCAGCCTCCCTGACAGTAGCATCGGTGTGTTATTCCCACTCCAGCCTCCTGACAGTAAGCATCGGTGATGTTATTCCCACTCCAGCCTCCCTGACAGTAGCATCGGTGGTGTTATTCCCACTCCAGCCTCCCTGACAGTAGCATCGGTGGTATTATTCCCACTCCAGCCTCCCTGACAGTAGCATCGGTGATGTTATTCCCACTCCAGCCTCCCTGACAGTAGCATCGGTGGTATTATTCCCACTCCAGCCTCCCTGACAGTAGCATCGGTGGTGTTATTCCCACTCCAGCCTCCCTGACAGTAGCATCGGTGGTTTATTCCCACTCCAGCCTCCCTGACAGTAGCATCGGTGGTGTTATTCCCACTCCAGCCTCCCTGACAGTAGCATCGGTGGTGTTATTCCCACTCCAGCCTCCCTGACAGTAGCATCGGTGGTGTTATTCCCACTCCAGCCTCCCTGACAGTAGCATCGGTGTTGTTATTCCCACTCCAGCCTCCCTGACAGTAGCATCGGTGGTGTTATTCCCACTCCAGCCTCCCCGACAGTAGCATCGGTGATGTTATTCCCACTCCAGCCTCCCTGACAGTAGCATCGGTGGTGTTATTCCCACTCCAGCCTCCCTGACAGTAGCATTGGTGGTGTTATTCCCACTCCAGCCTCCCTGACAGTAGCATCGGTGGTGTTATTCCCACTCCAGCCTCCCTGACAGTAGCATCGGTGGTGTTATTCCCACTCCAGCCCCCCTGACAGTAGCATCGGTGATGTTATTCCCACTCCAGCCTCCCTGACAGTAGCATCGGTGATGTTATTCCCACTCCAGCCTCCCTGACAGTAGCATCGGTGGTGTTATTCCCACTCCAGCCTCCCTGACAGTAGCATCGGTGGTGTTATTCCCACTCCAGCCTCCCTGACAGTAGCATTGGTGGTGTTATTCCCACTCCAGCCTCCCTGACAGTAGCATCGGTGGTGTTATTCCCACCCCAGCCTCCCTGACAGTAGCATCGGTGGTGTTATTCCCACTCCAGCCTCCCTGACAGTAGCATCGGTGATGTTATTCCCACTCCAGCCTCCCTGACAGTAGCATCGGTGATGTTATTTCCCCCCCAGCCTCCCTGACAGTAGCATCTGGGTGTTATTCCCACTCCAGCCTCCCTGACAGTAGCATTCGGTGGTGTTATTCCCACTCCAGCCTCCCTGACAGTAGCATCGGTGGTGTTATTCCCACTCCAGCCTCCCTGACAGTACATGGTGTGGTTATTCCCACTCCAGCCTCCCTGACAGTAGCATCGGTGATGTTATTTCCCACTCCAGCCTCCCTGACAGTAGCATCGGTGATGTTATTCCCACTCCAGCCTCACCTGACAGTAGCATTGGTGGTGTTATTCCCCCACCAGCCTCCCTGACAGTAGCATTCGGTGGTGTTATTCCCACTCCAGCCTCCCTGACAGTAGCATCGGGGGTGTTATCCCACTCCAGCCTCACCTGACAGTAGCATCGGTGGTGTTATTCCCACTCCAGCCTCCTGACAGTAGCATCGGTGGTGTTATTCCCACTCCAGCCTCCCTGACAGTACATGGTGTTTATTCCACTCCATCCTCACTGACAGTAGCATTGGTGTGTTATTTCCCACCCAGCCTCCCTGAAAAGTAGCATGTGGTGTTATTCCCACTCCAATCTCCCTGAACAGTAGCATCGGTGGTGTTATTCCCACTCCAGCCTCCCTGACAGTAGCATCGGTGGCGTTATTCCCACTCCAGCCTCACTGACAGTAGCATCGGTGGTGTTATTCCCACTCCAGCCTCCCTGACAGTAACCATGGTGGTGTTATTCCCAATCCATCCTCCCTGACAGTAGCCATGGTGGTGTTATTCCCACTCCAGCCTCACTGACAGTAGCATCGGTGGTGTTATTCCCACTCCAATCTCCCTAACAGTAGCATCGGTGGTGTTATTCCCACTCCAGCCTCCCTGACAGTAGCATCTTTGGTGTTATTCCCACTCCGTCCTCCCTAACAGTAGCATCGGTGGTGCTATTCCCACTCCAGCCTCCCTGACAGTAGCCATGGTTGTGTTATTCCTACTCCAGCCTCCCTGACAGTAGCCATGATGGTGTTATTCCCACTCCAGCCTCCCTGACAGTAACCATGATGGTGTTATTCCCACTCCAGCCTCCCTGACAGTAACCATGGTGGGGTTATTCCCACTCCAGCCTCCCTGACAGTAACCATGGTGGTGTTATTCCCACTCTAGCCTCCCTGACAGTAACCATGGTGGTGTTATTCCCACTCCAGCCTCCCTGACAGTAACCATGGTGGTGCTATTCCCACTCCAGCCTCCCTGACAGTAACCATGGTGGTGTTATTCCCACTCCAGCCTCCCTGACAGTAACCATGGTGGTGTTATTCCCACTCCAGCCTCCCTGACAGTAACCATGGTGGGGTTATTCCTACTCGGGAATAACACGTCAGTGGCATCTCGCTGGTGCCACCCACGTTATCATAATATGAAAAAAATCCCCAAAAAGGAAATACTTTCATCATCATTCAACACTTTCACCTCACTCACACATAATCACTGTCTTTGCAGAGGCGCTCAGACACAACAGTTTAGAAGCATATATGAAGTAATATTAGATACTCTTCCAAACTGCCAATATCCCAATATCCGAATGGGTGAAACTGGTCTGTTAACAAGACCTCATGTAAAATTGAGTCCTTTCTTATATTTTCTCTGTGAGTTTAAAGATACATTTTTTTTCATTTATGTTAAATGTAAAAACTAATAACTTGTTCTAAAAGAACCTAAAAAACTTACCTAACCTTTAATTTAATTTAATTTGATTTAGCCTAATTTAACTTAAAATGTTTTAGATAAGTTTACAATAATTTAATAATAAACAAACACAATGAAATACATTTTTTTCCGTTAGGTTCAGAATGATTTTTGGGAAATTATTGCATACACAAACTTTCACTTGTGTATGTGTTAGTATGCTGTTATTGGAAGTTACTGTACTTTTCTTTTGTTACCTATTACAACCCAGGAGTCCCAAAGGCCTGTTATCCTGGGTGTAAAGGCAGCGAAATAAACACAACAGAAAAGCTTTTGACTTGCATTATCCTTCACCAGTTTAGAACAGGTTGTGACAACACACAGTCGTACTGGCCAGGTTGTGACTACACACAGTCATACTGGCCAGGTTGTGACAACACACAGTCGAACTTGCCAGGTTGTGACAACACACAGTCGTACTGGCCAGGTTGTGACTACACACAGTCGTACTGGCCAGGTTGTGACAACACACAGTCGTACTGGCCAGGTTGTGACAACACACAGTCGTACTGGCCAGGTTGTGACAACGCACAGTCGTACTGGACAAGTTGTGACAACACACAGTCGTACTGGCCAGGTTGTGACAACGCACAGTCGTACTGGACAAGTTGTGACAACACACAGTCGTACTGGCCAGGTTGTGGCAACACGCATTCGTACTGGCAAGGTTGTGACAACACACAGTCGTACTGGCCAGATTGTGACAACACACAGTCGTACTGGCCAGGTTGTAGCAACACACAGTCGTACTGGCCAGGTTGTGACAACACAGTCGTACTGGCCAGGTTGTGACAACACACAGTCGTACTAGCCAGGTTTTGACAACAAGCAGTCGTACTGGCCATGTTGTGACAACACACAGTCGTACTGGCCAGGTTGTGACAACACACAGTTGTACTGGCCAGGTTGTGACAACACCCAGTCGTACTGGCCATGTTGTGACAACATACAGTCGTACTGGCCAGGTTGTGACAACACACAGTCGTACTGGCCAGGTTGTCGCAACACACAGTCGTGCTGGCTAGGTTGTGACAACACACAGTTGTATTGGCCAGGTTGTGACAACACACAGTCGTACTGGCCAGGTTGTGACAACAAACAGTCGTACTGGCCAGGTTGTGGCAACACACAGTCGTACTGGCCAGGTTGTGGCAATACACAGTCGTACTGGCCAGGTTGTGGCAATACACAGTCGTACTGGCCAGGTTGTGACAACAAACAGTCGTACTGGCCAGTTTGTGGCAACACACAGTCGTAACTGCCAGGTTGTGGCAATACACAGTCGTATATTACATGTCCATTGTGTGTGTGTGTGTGTGTGTGTGTGTGTGTGTGTGTGTGTGTGTGTGTGTGTGTGTTAGTTACCATTTTATCCTAGGCACATGTCGATTAGACACTAGGCCTGTTGATGTGTATATGCATGTGTGCGTGTACTCACCTATTTGTGGTTGCAGGGGTCGATTCATAGCCCTGGCCCCGCCTTCACTGTTGAACTGGGTCCCCTCTCTCCCCTGCCCATGATTTTACTACCTCCCTTAAAACATGAATGGTTCCCGCCTCCACTATTTATTTTTCTGGGCAATTCCAGGGCATGACTACCTAACTGAAGAAATACTTCCTAACATCCCTTGATTCATTAGTCTTAAACTTCCAATTGTGCCCCCTCTTGTGCTGTGCCCCATCTCTGGAACATCCCGTTTTTTGTCCACCTCTCTATTCCGCGCAGTATTTTATATGCGTTATCATGTCTTCCCTGACCCTCCTGGGCCTCCAGTGTCGTCGGCCGTTTTCCCTCAACTTTTTTTCGTAGGACAACCCCCTAGCTCTGGGACAAGTCTTTTTTGCAAACCTTTGCACTTCTCTAATTTCAAAAGTGTTGACTAGGTGTGGATTCCAAACTGGTGCTGATTCTCCATAGGGGCCGACGTAAAGGGATACAATCTTAAACGACCCTTACTGAGGTATCGAACGCTATCCGAGGTTTGCCAGGCGCCCCTATCTGCACAGTTTATCTGATTGAGTCGCCCCCAGGAGATAGCCGGGGTTTTTACTCACCCCCAGACTTTTTTTTTTGATGAGTTTGCAGACTTTTCCCCTCAAAAATATTGGTCTGCGGCTCTTTTTCCCTTCCCCAATCTTTATGCTTTGCATTTGGCGGTGTGTGTTGTTTGGGGGTGGTGTGTGTGTGTGTGTTGGTGTGTGTGTGTGTGGTTGTGTGTGTTTACCTGTTCATTTGTGTGTGTGTTACCTGTTCATGTGTGTGAGTGTTGCCTGTATATGTGTGTGTGTGTTTGCCTTCTTTTGTGTGTGTGGTTCCTGTCTTGTTGGGGGTGTTTGTTTGTGTTGGTGGGTTGTGTGTGTGGGGGTTGTGTGTGTGTGTGACTCACCATTTGTATCACCTATTTTTGGTTGCAGGGGCGAGTCCCACTCCTGGCCCCCCCTTCACCGGGGGCACTAGGCCCTCTCTCTCCCCCCCCCCATAGCTTTATCAAACCCCGTCTTAAACGTGATGGTTTCCTGCCCCACTACGTCCCTTTTCTAGGCTATTCCACGCCTTTCAACTCTATGAAATACTCCTACTATCTCTCTGACTCATTTGTGTCTTTAACTTCCCAAATTGTGGCCTCTTGTTTCTGTGTCCCCTCCCTGGAACATCCTGTCTTTGTCCACCTTGTCTATTCCACCAGTATTTTATATGTCGTTATCATGTCTCCCCTGACCCTCCTGCCCTTTCCAGTGTCGTCAGGCCGATTTCCCTTAATCTTTCTTCATAGGAAAACCCCCTTTAGCTCTGGAACTAACCTTGTCGCAAACCTTTGTACTTTCTCTAGTTTCTTGACTTTGTTTTAAATCAAGTGCGGGTTTCCAAACAGGTGCTGCTACTCCAGTATGGGCCTGACATACACGGTGTACAGTGTTTTGAATGATTCCTTACAAAGGTATGGGAATCCCTGTTCTCAGTAGGGCAGCGCCCATATGCTGCAGCAGTTATCTGAGTGATGTGTGCTTCCCGGAGACATGCTCGGTGTTATACTCCCCCCAAGACTTTCTCCTTAGTGGGGTTTGCAGTCTTTGGCCACCTAGCCTAACTTTTGCTGTGGTCTTCTGTCCCTTTCCCCCTATCTTCATGACTTTGCAATTTGGGGCAAGGATTAAAATTCGAGAAGCCATTTGCTGGACCGGGGTGTCCAGTCTGTCCAGGTCTCTTTGAAGTCCTGCCGGTCCTCATCAGATTTAATTCTCCTCATTAACTTCACATCACTGCAAACAGGGACACTTCAGAGTCTAACCCTTCCGTCATGTCGTTCACATATACCAAAAATAGCACTGGCCTAGGACCGACCCCGTGGACCCCCGCTCGTCACAGGTGCCCACTGTGATACATCATTACGTACCATGACTCCGTTGTTGCCTCCCTGTCAGGTATTCTCCCGATGCATTGCAGTGCCCCCCTGTTATATGCGCCTGATGCTCTAGCTCGCACTAATTTCTTGTGAGGAACGTTCAAAGGGGCCTTTTTGCAGTCCAAGAAGATGCAATCAACCCACCCCTCTCTCTCTTGTCTTACTTCTGTTATTTTATCATAAAACTCCAGAAGGTTCGTGACACAGGATTGCCTTCCGTGAATCCGTGCTGGTTGGCATTTATACTCCTGTTCCGTTCCAGGGGGCTCCACCACTCTCCTCCTGATAATCTTCTCCATAATTTTGCATACTATACACGTCAATGACACAGGTCTATATTTTAAAGTGCCTCTTTTCTGTCTCCTTTTTTAAAAATGGGAACTACATTTGCCGTCTTCCATACCTCAGGTATTGCCCAGTTTCCAGGGATGTGTTGAAGATTGTGGTAAGTGGCACGCACAACATATCTGCTCCCTCTCTAAGGACCCAGGGGGAGATGTTGTCCGGTCCCATTGCCATTGAGTATCGATGTCCCTTAGCATTTCTTCACCTCCTCCTCATCTGTATGTATGTCGTCCAAACATTTGTTGGTGTATTCCTTGCGGGTGCCCCCATCTGGTCTTTTCCCCCAGAGTCCTTCCTTCTCAAACTGTAAAACTTCCTTAAATCTCGTTTTTAAAGCTCCTCGCATACCTCTTGATCGTTTCTTGTGAGTTCTCCACCGTCTTTCCTCAGCCTTATCACCTGGTCCTTGACTGTTGTCTTCCTCCTAATGTGGCTAAAACAGCAGTTTCGGGTCAGATTTGACTTTCGATGCTATGTCGTTTTCATACTGTCGCTGGGCCTCCCCTCCTTATCTGTGCATACTCGTTTCTGGCTCTTCTACTTATCTCCTTGTTTTCCTGGTCCCTATGCCTCCTGTACCTTTTCCATTCTCTGTTGCACTAGTTTTTGGCCTCCCTACACCTTCGGTAAACCAAAGGGACTCGTTTTGGTCTTCCTATTATTTCTTTTTTCCCTTGGGAACAAAACTTTCCTCTGCCTCCTTGCACTTTGTTGCCACATATTCCATCATCTCGTTTACCTGATTTTCCTACCATTTCTCTGTCCCACTGAACCTCCTGCAGGAAGTTTCTCATACCTGTGTAGTCCCCCCCTTTTATAGTTTGGCCTGTCCCCTTCAGTTCCTGTTACCTTCCTCCACTTTAACTCTACTAAATAGTCAAAACTCAGAACCACATGATCGCTAGCTCCAAGGGGCCTCTCGTAATGATGTCCTCATAGTCTGAACTGCTCAGGGGGAAAAACAAGATTTCCCTCTTGCTGGCTCATCCCCCCCTCTCTCTCTGGTTGTGTCCCTGACCCTGTTGATGCATGAGGTTTTCAAGTACCACATCCATCATCTTGGCTTTTCCCATGTTTTTTGGGACCCCCATTGGCTCCAGGTTTCCCATCGATCTCCCTGTGGTTGAAATCGCCCATTACCAGTAACTTTGCTCTGCTCGATGAGCCTTCTTGCCACCTCAGCCAGTGTGTCCACCAACACCCCCGTTGTTTTTTTCTTCGCCTCTTGGGCCCCCTGCAGTTCTGTGGTGGGTTATTTCATCACTCCAATGACTACTTTATGTTCTCCGGACTGAATTGTACCTACAATGTAGTCTCTTTCTCCAATCATGTTCCCCTGCCTCCATTTCCTCAAATCCCCATCGGTGTTTTATGAGCAGTGCAACCCCCCTCCCCCTCTACTCCTTCTATCTTTCCTCAGGGCTGATATCCTGTTGGGAAGATTGTGTCCCGTTATTGTCTCAGCGAGTTTTGTTTCTGTGACTGCTATGATGTTTTGGGATTCTTCACTGATTCTATCATTCCACTCCTCTGTTTTTTTCGTTATTCCAATCCTCGTTTGTGTACCAAACCTTTAGTTTTCCCTTTTTTATCATTGTGGTCATCAAGTATATTGGGGTTGGAGGAGCGAGAGCCTTTGTGGGGGGCCTATATGGGCTTTTGGTGTAGGTGGGGTTTGTGTTGATGGGGGGGGTCAGAATGCCCATAAGGGACAGCTGTCGGGGGGAGGTTTGTGATATGGGGTTGGTGGCAGAGGGAATAGTGAGTGGGTTGTAGTATAGGTTGCTCAGTTGCGTTGGGAGTGTCGCGGGGGGGAGTCCTTTTGGTGGGAGATTCTGTGGGGTTGTTTGCCCTTCCCCTGTGTCTGGGTCCTGCTCATTTTCATTTGCTTCTCGTCCTCCTTGCGTCCTCTGTAACCCTCCTTTCAGTGTAGTCCTTTCTTCTTGTGTTCTGTCGCAGTCGAGGGATACTCTCTGGTACCCCTCTTTGTCCCTCAGTCTTGCTTTCTCTTGCAGAATCCTGAAATTCGAACTGATTCTTCCTTGAAAGTTACTCTGACAGGCCTTATCCTTCCACTCGCAAACCACCCAATTCTCTGAAAATTTGTCACCTGGTCATATTGCCCTCCCCTATTGTTTTCATGATGCCTTTTAAAACATTTTTTTCTCCTCCTGTTTTATTTCTTCAAAGTTTGGCCCCCTTGGCTTCTTGGGGCCCCGGTACACAAAAACTGACCTCGCCCTTTCCTCCTCCCACTGAATCTCCATCTGCTTCCTCTGAGCATTTTATTTCTTTCCATTGACATGTTCTTGCCTTCATCCTGTCATATCTGAAACTTCTATTCTCAGTGAACTGTCTTTCCTGACCACTGTCCCTTTCTACGCAGTTGGTGTTGAATCCTGCATATACATACCTTCTTGTTTTCGGACCTTCTTTTTGATTTTGTGCTCATCGTTTTCCCCCTGCCCCCGGGGGTCTGATGGGGGCCTTCGTTACGGCATGTCTCCGTTGTTGGCTTACCACCCCCTTTGTCTGCGCCTGACTTTGAATTTCCTGAGTCCACTGAATTGTCATTTGTCTCTCTAATCTTTCAGGCTTTGCATTTTTCTCTCAACACTTATCCTGCTTCTGCGCAAGCCCTATTCCCACTTCCGCACTTTTTCCTATCCGCTCCCCCTTTTTTCTTACCAACCTACTTTTTCCTTTCCCCACTCATCCCCCTTTTTTGGGAGCTCAACCCCATTTTTTTCCTCCGGGTTTCTCTTCTAGATCCGGGTTTTTTTCCGTCCCTAACCCCCATTTGTGTGGTGTGTGTGGTTTGTGTGTGTGTGGTGGGTGTGTGTGTGTTGTGTGTGTGTGTGTGTTTTGTTTTTGGGTTGTGACTCACCTATTTACTCCCAAAGGGGGTGCAGAGGCGAGTCCAGCTCCGGGCCCCGCCTCTTAAATGGGCGCTACTAGTCACTCTCCCTAAACCCTTGAGCTTAACTTTCCCTGCTTAAAGCTATGGGGGGGCTCTCCTCCACTACGTCGTTTCCCCCAAACTTTTTTCCACTTCCTGACTACCTGTGGCTGAAAAAAATATTTTAAAAACCCCCCTGTGTTTCCCCATCTGTGTCTTCAACTTCCAACTTTTCCCCCCTTGTTCTGTGCCCCATCTCTGAACATCCTGTTTTGTCCACTTTTGTCAAACCTCTCAGTATTTTTTATGTCGTTACAGTCCCCCCCACTCCCGGTGTGTTGTGTGTGGGTGGGTGTTGTGGTGGTGTGTTGGGGTGTGTGTGACCTTTTTCCCTGTGGGGTGAGTATTTCAGGTGCGTGTGTTTACCTGCAAGTGTGAGTGGTACCTGCCAGTTGTGGGTACCTGTTCTGGCGTTTTACTTGTCCATGTGTTGTCGACCTTCCTGGTGGTGGACCTGTCCAGGGTTTGGGGGACCGTCCAGTGTGTGAGGGACCTTTCTGGGGGCGTTTGTGATACCTGTCCCCCGTGTGTGGTTGTGTTTTTATGTGGTTTGTGTGTGTTGTGTGTTTTTATGTTGTTTGGTGGGTGTGGGTTGTTTATTTTGTTTGTGGGGTTTTGGGGTTGTGTTTAGGTGTTTGTGTGTGTGTGTTGGGGTTTATGTGTGTTGTGTTGGGTTCCTTTTCCATGGTGTTGTTACATGTCCATATGTGGTGGTGTTTCCCTTTTCCATGTGTAGGTTGTTGGTTTATTGTGTTTGTGTGTGTGTGTGTCGGTTTTTTGTGTGTTTTGGGGGTTGGTTCCTCGCCATGTGTGTTGTTACCCGCCCTAGTGTGTTGGGGTTTCCTTTTCCATTGTATGTTTGGTGTGTAGCAGTGTGGTGTTGTGTGTGTGTGTGTGTGTGTGTTTGGGGGGTGTGTTGGGTGGTGGTTTTGTTGTGTGTGGTGTGTGTGGTGTTTCCTTTTCCAGGTGTGTAGTGTGTGTGTGTGTGGGGTTTTGGGTTGTGTGGTGTGGTGGTGTTGTGGGGGGTGTATGTGGATAAACCCCCTTAAAGTACTCACCTATAATGGTTGCAGGGGCCGAGTCAACCCCC
>NW_026509323.1:0-13569 GCF_026875155.1 Cherax quadricarinatus
CCGATAGCCCCCCTTCTCGAAAAACAAATTGGTTGATAGGTGAAGCAGGTTTATTTAGGGCCCCCAGTGCTCTGATGAACTGTCCTAATAAAATCAACATATTTTATGAGAACGTTTCCCAGCAGTTGAAGTTATTCTTTCCCACCTGGTAGTGTGGCACACTCTCACTTGTGCTGGTCATGTGCACCCGTACTCACTAGTCCACCTTCAGGTGGAAAACCTAATATAGTGAGTGGCTCTCTACTCTCTTGCTCATTACAACTCTCCTGGTTATATAGCTCTCTAAATACTGTAAAGGAAATATGTGTGTGTTACAAAAAACGCGATTCTAAAAGCTTAGAGATCTCCAGTGAATACTAGAAAGGACTATCCTTCTAGCAACCAGCCTGTTACTGGGTTTTCGTAACAATTAGTCAGTATCCTTGTCCAATTATCCATTAGAATTAAGTATTATTCAATAGTGCTTCAGGATTACAACTGGTAGGCTACTAACTAGAGAAATTAAAATTTAATAAATTTATTAAGTCTAGAGGTATATTATCAAATTAAATTAAATTAAATTATTCACAGTATTCAAAACAATATCACTTCTCTCAAGTACAATATTATTGTGCTGAAAGCACACATCACATTTATAATTCTTAAATACCGTCTGGTACATTAACATTTAATAAGATATTACAAATATGTACAAGTATGTATGTGTGTAAGTGCTCTAAGTAGTTCGCTATGTCTCACGACTCAACTAGACTTAAACAAGTGACTAACAAAGTCCTCACATAAACTAACTTCTTGACCAACTGGCGATCAGAACAGTCTGCTTGAACAACAAAAAGAATGCTAAACCCAATAGCAATATAACAAGCAACTGCGACACAGTATCAGGAACAAGGAGATAATATAACGACACTAAGTAGGGACCATCTGCAGATCCTCCACAAAAGTCACAAAACTCCCATACTACTGAATTTAAGTTCAGCATAAGAAAATCCCCGACTGTGATAATACACAGATACCAGTACAAGTTAGGTGAGAAGCTAAAGAACAGGACCTGAGATGTTTCGAGTGTCTATGAGACACACAACCTTAGTAAACGTGAAAAATCACAACAACAAGTTTTAAGGTTTTACAACAACAGAATATTACGGGGAAATTTCCAACCAAAAGATCAGAAAACTAATACTTTACGGGTAACCCCCCCCCCAACTTTTAAAGTCCGGGGGTTCTCCCCAACAAAACGAAACCAGGTCTAACACAAAACGTATTTACAGTGTTAAAAACCAAACAACTTTTTTTTTATATTTTATTAAAAATTATAAAAGTAAAAAAAAAATCAAACAGGAATCAAAACCTTTTGTGTACAAAACCAGGTTATTTCGGGAAAAAATAAAACCCCCGTTATAACAAAAATACTTAAAAAAACCCCAAAAGTATAACAGTTTTATATTCCCCCAACCATTGTACCCAAAAAACACAAACACCCAAAAGAAAACTTCAAAAAAAAATTTAAAATATTCCCTAAATTTCCTTCAAAACAAAAAAAAACATAAAAGTAATCATACAAAAAAATAAATTTAAATTTTTTCTTTACACACTAAAACCATAACATTTAAAACAACAATATTGTAAAACATTCATGCATAAAAATGAGAAAGGGAAATACCCCTTCAACCAAACACCGTTATTCAGGATAATAAAATCCACACACAACACACCGTATTTACAGTGATAATACACTCTCACCACACACACCGTTATTACAGGGGTATTACACTCCACACACACACCTTATTACAGGGGAAATCCCTCTCCACCCCAAACACACCGTTTATTTACAGGTTTAATACACTCCAAAACCCCAAAACACAGTATTTTACAGGAATACACCTCACACACAAACACCGTTTATAAAATGAATACACTCACAACACACCGTATATTACAGGGGAATACACTCTCCACACAACACACCGTTATTCAGGGGGTAATACACTCTAAACCCCAAAACCACCGATATTACGTGTAATACACTCCACACACAAACGAAATATTACAGTGAAAATACACTCTCCACAAAAACACCGTATTTCAGTGGTAATACACCCACAAAAACACCCCGTATTTACAGTGATAATACACTTCACACACAACACCGGGTTTTTTACAGTGGTAATACCCTTCAAAAACAAACACCGATATTACGGATAATACACTTCACACACAACACACCGTTATTCAGTGATAAACACTCTCAACAACACTTACATTACGTGTGTTGCAACCCCTGAATGGGTTAAAGATTTTTAAATTCGCTCCCTGACCCGGGGGAGTGGGGTTGTGCTCTGCCCCCCTCTGCTGTTTTCGGGCGAGCTCCATCAGTTCCCCAAAAAACCCTTTGAGTAGTGGGACTGACTGCTCATTTACCAACAGGGCGTGCATAGCCACGGCGCAAAAACTGTTTGCGTTGATTCCCCGTGGGGCTGTCCCCGGAGCCGGATGGACGTTACTACCGGCGTTTTCCCGTGATACCTACGTATCGCAAATAAAAGATATGGGTGTAGCACTTAATGGGACGACAGGTTTGTTAAAATGACGCAGCAAATGTTTATGAACGGTGGGGGATAAGTATCAAGAGACCATTATACCCGAATTCAGCTGTATCAGTATCTTCATGAGTTCCGCCAAAACCAGGGGTTTTTTAAAATAAGGAAATGTGTTTTTGGGCGAATAAATTTGTTTAAAAGATGAACTACGAAAATTATGGTACGGTTCATAGGGCCCCTGTGGTCGGGGGGCCGTGGCCTTATGCTGGAATTTGGGGGGGAAATATTCAGCAAAATGACCTTACGCCACCCATCCCGCCCTATTTATGTTGCAAGCATTTTCAAACTCAAGTTATGTAACAATGCGGGGCAACTCGTACGTGTGGGCTGGTGGGTCGTATGACCACTAGCGGCACGTGTGGTAAGGTCGGGGGGAATCCCCAAATATCGCAACACCCAAAAAACCGGAAGAGGTCGAGGAATTTGGGGACGAGAACAGTCTTATGCTCCCCCGTCTCGACAAGGGACATCTTGGAGTGAAGAGGTAAAAAAGCGCAGGAGAAGCTTTGGAGGATGCAAAACAGGAGAAGAACACCTTTGGCATAAATAAGTTTTTGAAGAGATCTGCCCACTATGGGGGACGAGGTGTGGGCGTTTTTAGTAAAGGCACTGGATGTATTGTTAGCGAGTCGATCGTAACCGTGTGGAGGACCCGGTGCAAATTTTGGATCGTTGGCATCATGGTGAGGCGACGGATGAAAGCATTGAGTTGGTGTGCGCAGGGTATGATGGTAAATTAGCAGAAGTGGGGGTCTATATAGTAAAAAGAAACCCAAAAGCAGGTGGGGGTAGGCGCGAACGAACTCCGACCCCATCAGACTCAGACGCGTGCTTACTCCTCCCCAAAGGCCGGGGAAAAAAAGTCTTGGCGGTGTACAGAGGAAAGAAAAACGTGAACCCACGAAACAAGGTTTATCAAGGTGTTTCCCCAAAAAAAGGGGAGGGGGATAGGGTGTAAATGTTTTTGAAAAGCTTACCTAAACAAAGGAAAACCCCATTAATTATTTTAAGGTTTTGACAAAAAAATATTAAAGGTTTTGAGATCTGGCGGAAAGCGAAAGGGTTTAAAATAAATTTTTGGTGCGTCTAGTGTGGATTGGTTTTATCAAGAACCAAAATTCAAATTTGGGATTGATTAAAATGGATGGTTACGAGTGTATATGGAATAGCAGAGGTTAAAAGGAGGCGTCGCCATTTGGTAAAGGAAAATAGCCCGTTTGTGTACGATAGGAAGGGGGGGGGGAGAGGATTAGGGTGGTGGTTTGGGGGGTAGAGTCCATAAGTTTTTGGTGTATATGGCCGGCCCGGGGGAGATGACGTTTAAAACCCCTTTTTTGAAAAAGATTATTAGAAATTATCTACGTAGTTTACCAAAGTACGATAATAGGGGGACTGGAATTGTGTAATACACGAAAAAGAGGGGGGACCCTCGGGGAGGGGTTTTTTCTTGGGGGTTTTTGGGGAGTTTATTGAGGGTGTGGGTTTTGGTGTGTGTGGGGGGGGGGGGGGAAATGGGGGCATATTTTTCATTAGACAGATTTGCGGCGAGATTGGGGATAGAATGTAGTGCTGTGGGTTAGTGCGGAGATGAGTGTGATAAATGGTTTTTTTGGATCATAGGGGAGTTGAAATGGATGAGATATTCGGGTGGCCTAGGGGGTCCTCATTTTTGGAAAAAAAATGTAAAGTTTTGAAGAGAGAGGAAAGTCGTTTGTCTTTTGGGCATATTGGGGGGCCTGTGGTTAAAAGCACCTGGGAGGGTTTTGGTTAATTGGGGGAAAAAGGTAGCAAAAAAGCGTTTTAAGGAAATATATATTGTCAGGGGTGAGATAAATCATTACATTTTGGTTTTCCCCACGTTTTGAGGGGCATTTGCGCGACTGTATGTACAAGCGTGCAAATTACCCTGTTCAGAATTGAACAAATTTAGGAAAAACTACGAATTTAAAAAAACGAAGGTTTGAGGGGGAAAAGGTTAGGGTGGAATCGAAGAGTTTTGGGGGGAGTCGGCCGTCGGGGTGTGTGGGGAATTAACACAGACGTCGAAAAGAAAGGGAGTTAATGGGGTTGAATTCCCAGGTAGGTTGCAGGGGTATAGAGTGAATCGGGTGTTGACGACGACGGGGGGTATGAGTGGGTATTTGATGTTTGGGGTTAAATTGAAAAGAAAAGGGTTTTGGGAATAAGTGAAATTGCATTGCGTAATGGGTAGGTTTGGGGTTGGAGGGGAGGAGATGATCGTTTGATGTTGGGAGGGCCGATAAGGGGAGTGGGGATTGGGGGGCTTTTTGGGGCCAATTTGGGGTAAGGGCGCGGAATAGTGGGTTCCCACGACTTTTACTTCAAAATTAAAACTTTTTAAAAGGGGTTTTTGGTACGTTTATTAATCATGAGGGGGGAGGGGTTTTTTGGGGGAAAACAACAAAGGTTGGTGTGGTTCCTAGTTCCAAAAGGGCGAGCCATTAAGGTTTAAAGATTATCGGAAATCTCGTTATTAGTGGGGACTAAAAAATTTTTTGGAAGGATTTTGGGCCCAAAAAAAAAAAAAGCCCGGGCAAAGTGTTAAAAGGAAAATTTGGGGTGCGGGCGGTCTAGTTAAAGGTCCCGGTATGATTAGAAGTTTTTTTAAAAGAAAGGTAAGTTAGGAGGGGGGGGTTTTTGGCTATAGTTTGGGAGGGGGCATATGAAGTGTGGAACGGGAGACTTTAGGGAAAGAAAATGAGATGGCGGGGGTTTGGGCGGAAAATTATATCAGGGGCCAAATTAATGTATAGGGGGCATCTTGCGTGTGCAGGTAAAGGGGAGGGTTGGGAGATCGGTTCGTGGGAAAGGGGTTTGCGTCAAGGTTGTCCCCTTTACAAATTTTTTTTGCTTGTTTCAAGATCCCTTTTATAGAGGGATAGGGTTTTTTTGGGAAGAAAAGGGGTGGGAAAATTAAAGGGATGGGGGAGGGGGATTGTTGGATAGTCGACGACACGACGATTTTGGTGAGAGAAAACATGGATTTGATTCGGTAAAAAATTGGAAAGTTTTTAAAAAGGCTCTGGATGACGTTCAACATGGGGAAAACAAGTTAAATTTTGGGGAAAAAGGGTCCGTGGGGAAGGAATGGTAGCTAAAAGGTGGGAAAGGGTGGACCAATAAAAAATTGTGGGATGTTTATTAAATGATTCAAGTCGCCCAAAACCAAATAAATTGTGCTTATCGTTGTTTGGGTTGAAGCGTCTTAGGGGGTTTAAGAGCTGTAATTTAATTTTAAACAAAGGGTGATAAAAGAATGTGTATTATATAGAAAACTAGGGCAGTTCTAATTTTTCCGAACTTCTTTGTGAATTAAAAAGGTTCAAAAAAGTGTTTTTAGATTCATTTGGGGAAAGGGAGGAAGGGGTTAAGTAGAGGGGTTTGTCACACCCCCTTTGGGCCGTGGGGGGTGGGTCTTATAGTGTCGAAAAGAGGATAATAAGTATGTTTTTTAAAACATATTATAAGCGGGGGGGGGGGGGCGAAAGAAGCGTTTTATAGGAACTCAGGATATGCGACGGGGGGGGGGGGGTGGGGAGTTCATGATGGGTGAGGCAATGTTACGGGTCTCTAAACGTGAGGGTTTTCTCACTTAATTGAGAAACTTGATAGGGAGTGGAAAGGCTCGGTGGGGCGTAGAAGGAGTTTTTTGATTTATGTTTGGAAAATTTTTTTTGGGGGGGTTTAAAAAATTTGCTTTTAAAAACCAAAAGTCAGAGAATTATGTATAGATTTTTACAGGGAACTTCCCCTCAGGAATGGTTTTTATTCTTAAGAGAATACGGAGGAGGGGGAATGCAAGGTTGTGGAGGATTGGCGACTATTTATCATCGTTTTTTTTGCTTGTATTGAACTTATAAGGGTTTTGGGGGGGGGGGGAAGGTTTTTAAAGGTTTTAGTGGGGGGAGGGGTTTTGCGGGTTTGAGGGTTTTAATTTTGTAAACTGGGGGAATAAAGGGTTGGGAAAATGCGATTGGGTTTATTACGGTTATATAAAATTTGATGTGGGCTTGAGGGAGGGGGGACTGCGTGAAAGAATTAATGCTTGGCAGCAATTTTTTAATGGAACGTGTAAAAATAAAGGGGGTAGGGGGGGGGAAAGGGAGAGAGATTTTAGTGGGGTTTCAAAATTTTCACTTTTAAGGGATTTATGGATTTGCAAATGGGTAAGGGGATACAAGGGCTTTTTTCCAGACTGGGTAGCATGGAGAGTGTTTATATGGTGTAAAATTTGGGTTTTTGATATCTAGGGGCAATGGGGTTTATTCCCCGGGGTTTCAGAATACATTATATTTAAAAAGGGTGACCCTACGATTGATTTTTTTTTAATATGTTAAATCTTTAAAGGGACTTTTTGATGAAAATTTTCAATGAGATCAAATTTGTTATAGGTGTCTTTAAATGTTTTGTTTAAATTTGAAAGTGGTAAAAAGTTTTTCCCGATAAGCAATTGGGTTTTTTATTTTTGTTATATTTTATTGTTTTTACGTGTGCTTTTTCCCGTAAATTTATATTTTTGTAATTTTTGCATTATTTTTCTTTGTTTTTCTGGAAAGTAAAAATAAAACATTTTTTTTTTTGGGGTTTTTTTGTGATTTTTTGTATTATCCCCTTTCCCTTTTTTGAATACAATCCTATGTAGTTAAGATCTCGTGAAAATCGCCAAATTAATGTTTTTTGGGATCGTGTGCTTGTTAGCATTTAGATTTAGATTAGTCTTGCATCGTGTTTGACAGTAGAAACCTCACCCAGTAGTGCCTGATGTAGTTCATGTATGTAACGTGTGTTTGTTTGTGGTCATTGTGGTTTTTTTTTTTTTTTTTATCTTGTTTTATTGTACAAATTTATAATTTCCGTTTTGATGTTTTTGTAATTGTAAAACCTTTTTAGGTGTTCTTTAACAAAAAAACATACACTGTATTGTATAGTGTTGTTGGAGTGTATTACCCCGTAAATACGGTGGTTTTTGTGGTGTATTCCCTTTATACGGGTGGTTTTGTGAGAGTGTTTACCCCTGTAAAATACGGTGTGTTGTGTGTAGGTGTATTACCCCTGAATTACGGTTTGTTGGTGTGAGAGTGTTTACACTGTAATTACGGTGTGTTTTTGTGTGAGAGTGTATTTCCACTGTAATTCGGGTGTTTTGTGTGAGTGTATTACACTTAAAATACGGGTGTTGTGTGGAGAGTTATTTCCCCTGTAAAATCGGTGTGTTTGTTGGTGAGTGTATTACACGTAAAATAGGTTGGTGTGTGGGGAGTGATTTTCACTGTAATTACGGGGTGTTGTGTGTGAGATGTTTACACTGTAATATCGGTGTGTTGTTGTGGGTGTATTCCACTGTAATAAGGTGTGTTGTGTGTGAGGTGTATTACCACTGTAAAACGGGGTGTTGTGGTGAGGTGTTTACACTGTAATTACGGGGGTGTTTTTTGTGTGAGAGTGTTTACCTGTAATTCGGTGTGTTGTGTGTGAGGTTTACCCACGGGAATATCCGGGTGTGTTGTGGTGAGAGGTATTTCCTGTAATATACGTGTGTTGTGTGTGAGTGTATTACACTGTAAAATTCCCGGGGTGTTTTTGTTGAGGTGTATTACATGAATACGGTGTGTTGTGTGTGGGTGTTTACCAATGTAATTACGGGTGTTTGGGGGTGAGTGATTACCCGTAAAATCGGGGTTTTTTGTTTGGGTGTTACACTGTAATAACGGTTTTTGTGGTGTGAAGGGGTATTTTTCACTAATAACGGGGTGTTGTGTGGAGAGTGTTTACCACGTATATACGGTTTTTGTTGTGTGTGGTGTATTACCTGTAATATACGGGTGTTGTGTTGAGAGTGTATTTCCACGTAATATACGGTGGTTGTTGTGAGGTGTATTACCACGTAATATCGGGGTTTGTGGGAGGTATTTTTTCTGTAATATACGGTGTGTTGTGTTGAATGTATTACACTGTAATTACGGTGTGTTGTGTGTGAGAGTGTTTTTCACTGTAATATCGGGGTGTTGTGTGTGAGAGGTTATATGTAAAAATCGGTTGGTGTGTGGAGAGTGATTACCACTGTAATAACGGTGTGTGGTGTGAGAGTGATTTCATGTAATAACGGTGTGTTGTGTGGGGAGTGATTACCACGTAATTTACGGTGTGTTGTGTGTGAGAGTGTATTACCCCTGTAATATAGGTGTGTTGTGTGTGGGGGTTTTACCCCTTAAAAAAACGGTGTGTTGTGGTGGGAAATGTATTACCCCCTGAATATACGGTGTGTTGTGTGTGAGAGTGTTTACCCCTGTAATATACGGTGTGTTGTGTTGAGAGTGTTTTTCCTTATCGGTTGTTGTGGTGAGAGTTTATTTTTAAATGTAATTACGGTGTGTTGTGTGTGGGGTGTATTTTCCCCTTTAAATACGGTGTGGGGTGGTGAGAGTGTATTACCACTGTAATAACGGTGTGTTGTGTGTGAGAGTGTATTACCCCGAAAATTTCGGGTTTGTGTTGGATGTATTACCACTGAATATACGGGGGTGTTTTGTGGAGAGTGTATTACCCTGTAATTACGGTGTGTTGTGTGTGGGAGGGAATTTCCCTTTTAATTTTCGGTGTGTTGTGTGTGAGAGTGTATTACCCGTAATAACGGGGTGTTGGTGTGAGGTGTATTACCACTGTAAAAATACGGTGTTTGTGTGTGAGGTGTATTACACTGTAATATACGGTGTGTTTGTTTGAGAGGTATTTCCCCTGTAAAATTACGGTGTGTTTTTGGGGGAGAGTGATTACACTGTAAATACGGGGTTTGTTGTGAGAGTGTTTACCCCTGAATATACGGGTGTGTGTGTGAGGGTTTTTACACTGTAATATACGGTGTGTTGTGTTGGAGGTTTACCATGTAATAACGTGTGTTGTGTGTGAGAGTGTATTTCCACTGTAATACGGTGTGTTTTTTGTGTGAGTGTATTACCACTGTAATTACGGGTGTTGTGTGTGAGAGTGTATTACCTGTAAAAATCGGTGTGTTGTGTTGAGGGGTATACCAATGTAAATCGGGGGTTGTGTGTGAGGGGTTTTTCACTGTAATATCGGTTTTGTTGTTGTGAGAGTGTATTACCACTGTAATATACGGTGGTGTTGTGTGTGAGAGTGTATTTCCCCGAATATCGGGTTTGTTTTTGTGTGGAGTGTATCCACGTAATATACGGTGTGTTGTGTGTGAGGTGTTTACACGTAAAATAGGTGTGTTTTGTTGGGGAGTGAATTATCAGTAATTGGGGTGTTTTTTTTAAATGTATTATCATGTAAAAATAGGTGTGTTTTTTGTGGGATTTTTTACCATGTAATATATTTTTTGTTTGAATGATTACATTTAAATTTGTTGTTTTGGTGAATTTATTACAAATTCTTGGTGTGTTTGGTTTAAATTTTTGTAATAACCCTGGGGGGGGTATTTTCCCGTAAAAAGGGGTGTTGTGGTGGGATGTATTACCCCCTTTAAAATATTTGTTTGTTTAATGTATTTTTTTGTCAACGGTGGTTTGTGTAGTGGATTCCACGGATTTAGGTGTTTGTGTGTGAAGTGAATTACCATGATTTATTTTTGTGGAGAGTTTTAAAAAGTAAAAAAGGTGTGGGGTTTTAAGGGGTTTTACCATTAATATGTTTTTTTTTGGAATGTATTATACTTAAATACTTTTTGTTGTTGTAAAGTGTTTTATCATGTAAAAAATACTTTTGTTGTGTGTAAGTTTTACCGTAATATACGGTGGGGGGGGGTGTTTTACCCTTAATATACGGTTTTTTTTGTGTGGAGAGTGTTTCCTTATTTTTTTGTTGTTGTGAATGTAACACTGTAACTCGGGGTTTTGTGTGAGTGTGTATTACCACTTTTTTAAATAGGTTGTTTTTTGTGTAGAGGTTTTTCCCTGTAATATCGGTGGGGTTTGGTTTTTTGGGGATGTATTTCCACGGGGCAAGGTGTGTTTTGGTAGGTTGTATTTCATGTAAAACTGTTTGGTGTAGAGTGGGTTTTTTAAAATTAACTTTTCGGTGTGGTGTGGAAGTGAAACTTATTAATTGAACCAATAGGACAATTACATAAATTATTGTTTGATCATTGCTGTGTGACATTAGATTAGGCAACATTCATTGTTAGCCTGTTAGGTTGTAAATAGTGGGGTGGTTGGATAACCACTAGGGGGGGGGGTAATATGTCTGTATAATATGTTCAGTGCAATGAATTGCATGGTCTGGAATCGATTATTCAGTACCATTTTCAAGGGATGTGTATATAAAAGTGTTGTTCATATCATGTAATTCTGTTGAGTAGCTCCAACAGGTTTGGGTTAAGTGATAGGGTGAGGGAGCAGGAAGGGGGGTGTACCCACACGGAGTTGTAAGTGTGGTGTGTAATGTTAGCTGTAGGTAGGATTGTGTTAATTTAAATGAGTTTTATATATTATTTTGTAATGTCATGTTTTAAATAAAATATAAAAAAAATGATTATTATGTATATATATAATGTATATTATCTTTTTCATATAATTTTATATTGCTTATATTTGCGATAATAGCTAAATCGTAAATATATTGCTTTATATTCTTATTTGACTTATGTTGTTAGGATGTACATAATATGTGCTCAGTTCAAGTCTTGATTGTCAAACTACTGTAATTATCGCTTGTCGCTCGTTATACTGCCGGCTTCTGAGCTGTGCTGTCCACGGGGCTATCACGTGATCGAGGGGGGGGGTGTCCTCACCTCTTGTTAAGTTTTTAGTCTGCTCTAGACTCTCTTTGGTTGGTGGAACAGATTGTCTGTCTCATTATTCTTGTTAGTTCTGTAGAACTCTGCTCACAGAACATTGTATAGACTTCGTGATTTTCGACGTTGTACTGAGGCTGTGTGTCACTAGACACTCTGAGCTTCTCAGGTCCTTAGCTATAGCTTCTGACCTAATTTTGTACTGGTTTCTGTGTATTGTCACAGTGAGGGTTTTTCCTATGCTAAACTTAGATTCAGTAGTATGGGAGTTTTGTAACTTTTGTGGAGGATCTGCTGATGGTCCCTATCCTGATTGTGTCGCAGTCGCTTGTTATATGGCTATTGGGCTTAGCATTCTTTTCATTGTTCAAGCAGACTGTTCTGGTTGCCCGTCGGTCAAGAAGTTAGTTTATGTGAGGACTTTCAGTCACTTGTTTAAGTCTAGTCGAGTCGTGAGACATAGTGAACTACTTAGAGCACTTACACGCATACACAAACTTACTTGTACATATTTGTAATATCTTTTTTAAATGTTAATGTACCAGACGGTACTTAAGAATTATAAATGTGATATGTGCTTCATCACAATAATATTGAACTCTGAGAAGTGATATTATTTTGATTACTGTGATTAATTTAATTTAATTTTATAATATACCTCTAGACTTAATAAATTTATTAAATTTTAATTTCTCTAGTTAGTAGCCTACCAGTTGTAATCCTGAAGCACTATTGAATAATACTGAATTTTAATGGATAATTGGACAAGGATACTGACTACTTGTTACGAAAACCCAGTAACAGGCTGAATGCTAGAAGGGCAGTCCTTTCTAGTATTCACTGGAGATCTCTAAGCTTTTAGAATCGCGTTTTTTGTAACAGTGATATTGTTTTATTTGTTAAAGAACATCTCTAACAAGGTTACATATTCAAAACATCAAACACTGAAAATTTTGAAGATTGTACAATAAAACAGAGATAAAAAAAAACAAACCCCACAATGACACACATACACAAGCACACACTTACACTACATGAGACTACATCAGGCACATACTAGGTGAGGTTTCTACCTGTCAACAAACACGTATGCAAGACTAAATCTAAGATCACAGGTGCCCAACAGAGCACCACGATACTCAAACATTAATTTAGGCGATATCACGAGATCTTAACATAACATAGGTATTTAGGATACAAAGAAGGAAACGGGTAAAACTAAAGTCACAAAAAAAACATCCAATATAAACAAACAAAACTACGATTTTGATATTTTTCATCTCAGCAAAACAAAGAAAAAAATGATGCAATTAGTTACATGTAATATAATATTACTGAAAAGCACACTGTAACACAGCATAAAATATAAACATAAATAAGAAACCCAAAGCTTTTTGCTAGGAATCACATATTTTTTTTTTTTTTTATGTTTTTTACCCTTTACAATTGAATCAAAATCATTAAAGACACCTATAACATATTTTGAGCTCATTGAAAATTTTCATCATAAAGTCCTTGAAATGATTTATAAATGAAAATAATATGCAATCGTAGTGCACCATCTCCAAATGATTACTGTGTAGGGACCTGAAACCTCGGGGAATAACCCTATTGCCCTAGATACAAAACTCAATTATACATCCATAAAACAGCTCTCCATGCTTTACTCCCATTGTCTAGGAAAATAGCCCGTTGTATTCCCTTACCCACTTTGCAAATCCCATAAATCCCTTAATGTAAATTTCGATAACCCTACCCTTTAAAAACTCTCTTCCCATCTCCTCCATGCACCCCTTTAATTCTACACTGTGTCCTATAGAAAGTTGCTGCCAAGCATTAATTCTTGCACCACGTCCGCCACCCTCATAGCCCACATCATATATTAATATATAATCAGTAATCATATACCCCCAATCGCATTCTCAACCCTTTTATTCACCCCAGTTATATCTAAACTTAAAACCCTCAAGACCTGCAAAACCCCTCCCCCCACTAACCTTAAAACCTTACCCATCCAAACCCTTATAAGTTCAATACAATCGCAAAAATACACCGTATGATAAATAGTCGCCAATCCTCCACAATCCTTGCATTCCCCATCCCCGTATTCTCTTTAGAATAAAACCATTCCCACCAAGATTCCATGTAAAAATCTATACATAAATTCTCTGCTTTAGGTTTTTAACGCAATTT